>CAUYQG010043561.1:0-10227 GCA_963574415.1 Tarsius wallacei | reverse complement strand
CCCAGACTGGAGTGCAGTGGCCGCTCCCGGCCACTGCAGCCTCGACCTGCTGGGCTCTGGCGATCCTTCCGCCTCAGCCTTTCGAGTAGCTGGAACTACAGGCACGCGCTACCACGCCCGGCTAATTTTTGATTTTTTATTGTAGAGATGAGGTCTTGCCAAGTTGCCCAGGCGGGTCTCGAACCCGCGGGCTCAGGCAATCCACTCACCTCATCCTCCCAAGGCGCAGGATTACAGGTTGAGCCACCGAGCCCGGCTTTTAATAACTTTTTAGTGAGTAAATGAACAGGTGGATGACTCAAGAGATGCTGATAAATATATTTTCTTGGTTGTCTCTGTGTCATAACTTTTCTTTTAACTTAAATATGGTATCTTCCCTTTAAGGTGGGTTGGAGGGCTGGACAATTATACCAGATCATATGGTTCCAGATTTGCCTATCAGGCAAAGTCCCACAGGTCTTTCCTTGAGATCAATCCTTGCTATTTACATCAATGGTTGAATTCCTCACTTTGTAATTGTTCAAGTATATTGCCAATCACTCTTACCTGGCACAATGCCCATAACACATGATTTGTTGAATGAATGAATAAGAAAGGATTCAAAAGTTTTCTGTCAAAATGTATATATCATTTTTGAATTGGGCTATCTTCTGAGAAATTGTAAATTTTACAGTAGATTAAATAATGATTCCTTCATTTACTTTGATGTGTTCTTGAGGCAAAGAGTTAACGAAGGGAGCTTGTGCTTCAGGGGCTTTGGATATCCAAAATGACCATCAATGCTTTAGGGCTACAAGCTCAACCAGGATGCTCAGTAGGAAAATTGACTGGGAGAAAGCATTAAGGCATGGTGATAATGAGTAACCACTGACTTTAATGAAGGAGACAATCCATATGGGAACTTCAGGACAAACAGAAGTGACTTACACAGAGCCTGTATAGATTTCTGTCATGGAATCTATCTGTTATACATCATCTTTTCCCTTTTTAATGTGAGAACCATAATTATTTTTTGTCTTTCCAACTCCTGCCTTTGTACCTTGCCTGCTATAGAACACTCAGGGAATGCTTGAAAGAGTTCCTTTAGCACAATCCAGAATCCTCAGGTGTCTGAAAAATATTGGGCAAGAATCTTAACTCTTTCTGCAAAAAGTTTAATTTTTTTTCTTTTTTACTGACAAAGCATTTTTTAGTTGCCCTGAAATACTTAGGTAATGCAACCAATGGCACTTCATTTCAGCAAAGTATGCAATCTGTTCCATGGCAATATCTATCCATCCATCCACTAATTAATTTATTATATGTATGTGTCCAGACTGTATTGAGAAACATATATTTTATATAAAATAATAATTTATTAAGATAAAATTTAATAATATACCTGCTTTTCTGCTCTGACATCCTCCTTTCTTGTGGCAAGGTCTGTTTATCCTTCAATTCCATCTTACATCTTTGTTTTCTGCCACCTCCTTAGAGAAAACCACCATCATCCCTCATCAGGACCATTCTAACAGTCCTCTGATTACTCTCATCCATCTGAGCCTTTCTCCAAGCTGTTCTAAGCAACTAATCCAGAGGGATACTTTCAACCTCAAATTTCTCTTGTCATTTTCTTTGCTTGAAACATTTCCAAGGCGTCCCATTTTATTTAGAATAATTTTTACAGACCGGTCTCTCCAGCTATAGTATTCACTGGCTTCTCCTTACTCATCATGTCCCAGCAACTTGAGCTTCCTTTCTACTACAGAGGCTTTGTGCATGCTGTTCCCTGTGCCTAGAACGACTTTTCCTCCTTTCTTCACCTAGCCTACTCCTATTCACCCTTCAGATCTTGGCTTAGCCATTGCTGATCAGAATCCTGTAATGGTTAATTTTTATGTGTCAACTTGATTGGGCCTTGGGGTGCCCAGACATTTGCTCAGATATTATTCTGGGTGTGTCTGTGAGGCAGTTTGTGAATAAAATTAACATTTGAATCAATAAACTGATAAAACAGATTACCTTCCCGAATGTGGGTGGGTCTTATACAATCAACAGAAGACCTTAATCAAACAAAATGGCTAGTAAGAGAGAAGTCCTCCTACTTTGGTCTATCCAGGCCTTCAAACCTGGACTAAAACACTGGTTTTCTTTAGCCTGCCTGCTTTCAGACTGGAACTTACACCATCAGTTTTCCTTGTTCTCAGGGTTTGGTAGTCAGTCTAGAATTACTGCACATTGGGTTTCTGGGTCTACAGCTTACCTACAACAGATCTCAAAAATTCTCAGCTTCCATAATTGTATTAGCACATTCCTCATAATAAATCTATGGAGAACCCTGACTAATATGGCCCTCCACACCTGTGCAAACACTTATATCCACTTTCCAAGAAGGTATTTTGTAGGACATATAGATTTGAAAATCTACTTGTGTGGTTAATTAATTCAATCTCTCTTCTCACTACAGTGAATGTTCCAAGAGGCCACAGATAGGGACTTTTCTGGCATTATACAAGAGTACAGCACATAGCATTGTAGCTGGCATAAAGCTGATTAGACAATGGTGTTTACTCCCATAGTTAAACTTAGGACATTATGGAACATAGGATCCATTGTTTCCTAAAGGACTTTTCATGAGATCGTAGTTCAACTACAACAATTTAACCTTCTTTTTGTCCTATCTGATTGGACTTTCCAAAACAAGCAACTTAGATTTTGCCTTGTTTGTAACATAGTTTCCATTTATAGCATTGCTTTGCTGTCCCAGAGTCCCTGCCTTGATAATCTTCCCTGTATCCTATGAACTCATCATGGGGAAACTGTATGATTCCCATCAATCCAATCAACAGCCGACTGTCCCCAAACCTCAGCCAAATGATTGTATCCCTGCTGTCAGTTATAAAAAATCCACCCTGTCTGTCACCCCTTGCTAGATCTCCCTTCTACTAACCACAGCATGAACTCTTACCTGCTACCATATTCTCAGGATGTCATACCAAGTCTATTAGCTCAATTTCCTCTAGTTTCCATTGTCAGGGCCAAGGCTTCCAAATATATAACCCATTCTGGGAAATAAATCCCTTTGCCAAATTTTGGGAATGTTCAAGATGGCCTGGTTAGCCATCAACTGAGTTTCAAGTCTGCCAAAGTATGTTTCACTTCTTTACTTATGTCACATTTTAACAGTTTCTCTGCAGGTCAACATGACATTCATTTGGACTCATTCAAAAAGAACAGCATGTTCTCTTTGATGTTTGCATTTTCCAGAATAAATGACTTTCTCTTCCTTAATTTCTACTTTTGGAATCTTAATGAGCATTGAGTTTTGAAGACAGTGACCTTGTTTTCAAGTGTAGGAATTAATTACTTTAAAATGTCACTGTTAAAGGAATATCAGCTCTCTGTTCTTACTCAAGAATTATCATCATCTAAAATTTCACAAAGATTATATCCATTTTCTAAACAAGATGTTCTGCCTTTTTATGTGCAGAGGATGGTCCAGGATGGTCCTGGGACAATTGTATCAAAATTGCTTGGGTGAGAGGGAGGTGATAATTAAAAATTTGTATTCCAGGGCCCCTCATTTAAAAGGATATGAGAAAAGATAATTATAAATAGAAGTTATGTTTGCTTCCCATATTTCACAGTGGGTCATTATGCGTACCCTGCAGAATGTAAGCACTCTACTTTGGAAATTATTTTTTTATAGACTGTGGATTATTAAGTTTACCTCCAAGATTTCCCTGTGTTCTATTCTAGCAGAGAATAAATCCTAGCTGAGATGGCTATGGGATACATCTTGCTGAGGGTTGTAAGGAGGTGATCCAGTTGTTGGAAACATTAAGTAAGGCGTTCTGGACATGCATTAGATGGTTTGAGGGCATTGGAATTCAGTTGAGCATATGTGTGTGGTAGTCAGAGGTGGTGCAGGGAAGCAATGCTGTCAGGTGGATTGTATTGGTGGGACAGGAGAGGGACAGTGAACTGCTTCTTGCAAAACTGATCACTGTATTTGATCTCATGTGTATTCTCTCTCTTTTTTCTCCCCAGTCCCCATATTGTGCTGTTTAAAGTATATATGGTCAGAGAGCCAGGGCCAAGCCTCAAATTGTTATCACTGGTCCATGTCAAGATAAGTAGAGAAGTCAATAGTAAGTTTTTATACATTTTTCAGAGCAATTTGACCTTGCTGGGACATCTAGTAATTCATATTTATTGTGTTTTACAAAAATATTGGTCTGCAATAAATTGAACATTAAAAACTTGTAAAATAAGCCAAACAGAAAGAAAAATATTGCACGAGCTCACTTATAAATGAAATCTATAAAAAAAGGAAAAAGAAAAAAAGGTCAAATATATACAGAGAACAAAAGAGAAATTACTTGGATGGGGGAGGAAATCTGGAGATATAGGTCAAAGAATGCAAAGTAGAAGATATGTATGATGAACGAATAGAAACATCTAATATACATGAGGAATATAGTTTATAATAGTGTATTGTATTCAGGGTTTTTTCTAAGTAAGTAGATTATAGCTGTTCTTGTCACAGGGAGTAAAAATGGGTAACAATGTGAGATGATGAATATTTTAATTTGTTCCAATATAGTAGTCATTTTACTACATATATATGTATATATCTCATCAACATAATGTTGTATATCTTAGATATATAAAATAAAATTTATTTTAAAAAATATACTATATGTGTGTATATCAAATCGTTAACTGGTCCTTCACTATAGATAGTTTGAGAAGCACTGTATGAAATGATGCATAGAGATGCCACTTAACTCCAGTCAGGTTGGCCATCATCAGTAACTCAGAAAACAACAGATGCTGGAGAGGCTGTGGGAAAAAGGAATGGTTTTACACTGTTGTTGGGAGTGTAAACTAATATAACCTCTGTGGAAAATAGTGTGGTGATTCCCAAAAGATCTAAAAACTAACCTTCCATATAACCCAGCAATCCCCTTCTAGGAATAGACCTGGAGAACTCAAATCACTCTATAAAAAAGATACCTGCACATGCATGTTTATTGCATGTTTATTCACAATAGCATGGTGCCATCAAAAGTGGACTGGATAAAAAAATGTGATACATATACATGAAGGAAGATTACACATCCATAAAGGACAAAGTTATGGACTTCATAGCAGCTTGGATGGATTTAGAGTCTATAATACTCAGTGATCTATCACAGAAACAAAGAACTGAGTACCATGTGCTCTCACTTATAAGCAGACTCTGAACATTTATCTTAATACTATAAGAAAGAATTTGGCAGTAGCAGGACACTACCGGGGAGGGAGGGAACACATAACATCAATAAAGGAACCTGATCTCAAGCCACGCGAAGTGGGGACCAAAGGGAGGCCCAAACTTTATCTGTATGATTACCACTTATCTACCTAATCCTGAGTAGTACCCCGTATCTTTTAAATTAAAAAAATGATGCATAACAGCTGAATTCTCCTCACCTTTGTTACAGTCCTAGGGGCCCAGGAGCTGGCATGGACCATTATCATGTGAAGGAGTTGCCTACCTCAGCTCACTGGAGAAGGTTGGCTTGGAAGGAAGAGTAGTGATAGTGAGTATATTATACAATCTCTCTGAGACTCTGTTTTGTCATTCATAAATTATGATAACGGAACCAGATTATCAACAGTCTCTGGATTCTAATTTTCTATTATTATGGGAAGGAATGAGTGCATCCTTTCCAGGACGTAGTGGCTTCTGTCTTAGAAAAGTTAGGTTTACATCTAATAATGCAGATATCCTGACTATTAGAATCCAGGAAACTTAATAGCCACATTTTTGTTGCACCATAACCTGAGCTCCTGATGCCATGAAGGGAGATTTTTCTTCTTGCATTTCTCCTTAATTGCAATCCGCTTACCTGGCTACAGAGGAGAGAAGATCAGGATGATATAGCTATTGAGGGTACTAAATTTAGAATCAAATTGCATTGTGTCAGACTCCAGCTTGGTGACATACTAGCTAGTAATACAACTTCTCTGAACCTGAGCCTTTTAATCTTTTTAGTGGGTATAATGATTTCTATATAAAGTGTTTTAGTGGAGAATATTTGTTTAAGGCACTTAGCTCAGTGAAAGTTTATAGAACATTTAAAATACATTACATTGTTATTATAATTCTTTTTATTTATTCAGTAGACCTACTTTGTGCTGGGAACCATACTAGTTTCTGATGGAGCCATAATGATAAATCAAAATGATTGCTGTCCCTAAGGAGTTTGTGATCTAGTTGACCCCAATACAACTCATTTTCAATACCCTTCAAAGTCCTAACTAGACTATAAGTCCTGTACAGTCAGGGAACACCTCTGATTCATCTTTGAATCTATAGTGGGTAGCATAGAGTGGACACATAGAAAGTGCTCAAGAAACCACGCAGAACTGAACCCTGTCATCTTTCAAGTCTTAGTTTGACTTGATACAATGGTTTAAGCACACGTAGTTTGTTTAGAAAATGATCCCAAGAACCAACCATTGGGGAGTATCTGCAGTATATTTGGACAACCGAAGCTAATTTTATTGGGTAAATATTGGGAGATAGAGGCGTGAAAGAACTGGATTATTTATCCATCAACTACCATTGATTGAGAGTTCTTGGTGGTGAGTATTATCCTTCCAATATTTCTGCTCACAGTGATGGCCAGAGAAAGTATCCAGACACAGAATCACAGGGGCCGATCATTAAAAGTCAGCCTGCTTGCGTGGCAACAGTAAGGCCATGAGGACATGAGGATATGAGTGGGACATTTATCTCTCCACTCTATTTCTCGGTTCGAGTATATCATCTGGGCCAGAATCCTAGAAAGCTGCCTTGCTCAGTCATGACACTTTCTTCCATATAGAGAATACCTATGATGTATTCATGGCTGCACTCACGCCTTCTCTAACACCCCAGCTTACACGATTCTTTCTTCCTCCCGGCTCCTTGTTTATTTATTTATTATTATTATTATTTTCAAAGAGCTCTCCTTTTGGCACAGACACCCAAAGTTATTTCAAGAGCTCTACATGGGTGTCTCACCTTCCCACTTCAGTGTGAACTCCTGAGGGCAGATCCCATGATTTTTTCATTCTCCATTCTTGCTACATTTCCCAGAGTGAAAGAAGCTGTACGAAACTGATTTGGGGCTGAATTTAACTTTGAGATGAAGGACTGGTAATTTGTGTTACTCAACTTCTGCTTTTTTAGCCATATTTTATGCTGTGACTTGACTAATTTGACAAGTTGATTTGCAATTTTGTTGACTCCAAAGTATTGAAATGAATAATAACTACCACAGCCATAGTGGGTATCTAGTATTTATTCAGCATGTATGTGCCTGGCATTGTGCATTTAATATATTATCTCATGTAATTCTCACAGCTAAGGTAGAGTCACCATTTTACAGATGAAGAAACTGATTCTAAATAAATGACTTACCTAAGGTCATAAAATTCACAGAAAAACATCAATTTAAATATAAGACTAACCCAGAAATCTAGAGTTTTAACTACCATACTATAGTGTCTCCCAAATATGAGAAACTATAAGAAATACTGAAAATAACCAATTCATTGATTCTTTTTCCTCTCAGTCTAACTCAGAAAACATCCAAATTCACTGAGTCTTTATTGTCTTTAGACTGTGCTAGTCAAGACAAATGAGACTTATTATTAGAGACAAAGTGAACTTTCTCGGGGACCCCTTAGTGTCTGTTACCTTTCTCTTTTCTTTGTTTCCTTGCCCTACAAATCCAGGAACAAGCCATCTAGTTTGAAGGTTAGAAAAAGTTGTCTCCGACATCACATACTCTCCAAAATGATTTGTTTATGTCTGGACCTTTGTTTTCATAAATAGGGAAACATATATTGTTATAACATAAAGAAAAGTCTCTTTTGCAGGTGGAAGTATTTCCCTCCTGTTCTTGAAGATCAGTCTAGATGGCACAGTCTTACTTTGGACCTCAGTTCTTCCTCCTCCATTCTCTAACCTCCTTCACCTAGATAATCAACATTTATCAGTGGGAGGTAGAAAACCTTGCTCTGACTCATCATATATATTCTCAAATCCATTGTCTTCACTAGGACATTTTTCCTTTTCCTGTTGATCCTAAACTCTTAAAAGGTAAAGCCAGGAAGAGATACTTGGTTTTTCTGCTTGTCCTCCCCTTTCTTGAAGCAAGGAGTAGTGAAGCTAGCCTTACTGGACTGCATAAGGAAAGGGCTCTTGAATACAACATGACATATAATCAAAAAACTGCACCAACTCATATTTCAGAAAATAACAGCCCATGTTTGTATTGTGTGTAAATGTGAACATGTGTGTATATTTATAATCTTTGGTAATTTATTTTCATTTATTGTTCTCATCCATAATAACAAATCAGCTTATTGGCCCTTTCTTATATTGGGTAGAAAATAAAAGGCGAAAGTAATTAAGCAAAGTCATAAGCTGTTTAATTTCAGATTCATGAAGCTTGTTGAATGTTGTAAAGCCAGTTGCTTTATCTCATAGGCCTTATTTTTGTACTGTTATGCCAACACCCAAATGAATTGACTTCACATGCTTTCTACGTGTGGAGTTTGGAGTTTAATTTTGTGTGAAATTTCATTAGAAGACAGTCTAATTAGCCTGAATCAGAAATCAACTTCCAAATAGTGTATTGAAAAACATTAGTGAATTATCTAGAATTTTCTAAAATGAAAACATGATTTATTGATTGTCTTTTGAGCATTTTCTTGTTGCAATAGAGAATTATAGTAGACTTATTTAAATAACTATCATTAAGATTGCTTTGTTGTTTTGGTGACAGACTCCTGTTTCTTAGATTTTTAAGTGAAAAAAAAAATCCTACCTTGGCAAACTTTTAAGCATGAGGGATCACAGAGGGATAGATACCAAGATGATTTATAAATATATAATATGTGGTTTGTTGAACTTACCTAGCAATTGGTAGGTGAAGAAATTCCAGTGTCAGATATTAAACTTGTATTTTCTGCATATAAGTCAAGCAATTGAAGTGGGTATTTTTCAGCCCATTAATCTGCAATAGTGTGTTGGAACTAAATTGTCCTCAAAAATGAACAAGAAAAACTCACCTGTTTTTTTCCCATGCCCTCCTGACCACACATACACATATTCTCTCTTTTTTTCTCTCTCTCTGTTTTCCTCATTCTCCCCGTTCCCCTTTTCCTCTCCCTTCCCCTTCCCCTCTCCCTCTTCCTCTCCTCTCCCTCCCTCTCTTTTCTCTCTTTCTTTCTGGGATTGCTTCTGCACAGGCTCCAAGTGAGCATTTCTCCTGAAATGATGGCCAGTCCTGACTCCAGATCATCCATTATAGGCTATCACCTGTGAATCTTTGCGCTGAAAATACTCTTCCCACCCAGACTTAATGGCTGTCTTCAGAACGATTGACATTTACCAAGTCAGGGATAATCTATCTTTTAAAGAAGTGCCAACATGGCCTTGTAAAAGAGATCTAAAGGTGCTCAAAAGCATAAATTTGTATTACAGAAAGAGGAGAGGTACAGAAATTAGATGTGAAAGAGTGTAGAGCTTAGCTGGAATTCTGTGTCAAAGATGGTGTTCTATGAGTGAGAACTCTTGAGGTGTATGCTTCCAAATCCATGTCTTCCAATGGCGAGGCGGGCTAGGCTTGGACATTTAAAGTGTGTTTGATGGCTACATGTTATAGAGAGCTACTTATTATTTTTATTTAAAGGAAAATAAGGATAAAGAAGCCCTTTTTGGTGGTTGCTGTTGCTGTGTTTCTGTGGTATGGCCCAGATTTTGTCTTTTTAAAAAAATCTTGTTTGTTCATTAATTAATTTTTTCCCCCACAAACATTTATTAAGCACCTCTTTCTATAATCAGGCATTATGTACGACTTTGGAGATGAAATAGTGAGAACAATAGTTTATCTTCTCATAGAACAGCAAAATAGTCTAGGAAAAAATATTTTTATTAATTGAAATATCCTGTTGAGGAAAGTACATCTGGGTAAGAATAAATATTTTATTAATTGAAATACCCTGTTAAGGAAAGTACATCTGGGTAAGAATAAATATTTTATTAATTGAAATAACTATTGTACCAGGGAAAGACCCAACAAAAAAAGAGAACTACAGGCCAATATCATTGATGAACATAGACGCAAAAATTCTCAACAAGATCCTAGCAAACCGGATCCAACAACATATCTCAAAAATCATCCATCATGACCAAGTAGGCTT
>CAUYQG010043557.1:0-10949 GCA_963574415.1 Tarsius wallacei | reverse complement strand
GTGGGAGCTAAGCTAAAGGTCTGCAAAAACATACAGAATGGTATAATGGACATTGGAGACTCAGAAGGGGGAGGATGGGATTGGGGAAAAGTATGAAAAATTACCTATCAGGGATAATGTTCACCAATGAGGGTGGCGGGTGTATCTGAAGCCTAGACTTCTTCACCACTATACAAAATACCCACGTAACCAAAAGCCACTTTTGCCCCTAAAGCTACTGTAAAAAAAAAAAAAAAAGAACAGATATGGGTTTGGTGCAGCAGGGTCGCTCTTGAGCTGATTTGGAAACACCTGGCCCCACAAACCAAGCTAGGGCTTCTCCCCACGGGACCCTGTCAGATCCAAGATCCTATTTCTCTGACACCTGCTGTTGTCATCTAGAAACTATCCAAAAACCTTTCCTCTCCTCTGTCTTTCTTTTCCCCATCTTTCTTCCTTTCAAAGAGCTATTGTTTTCCTGTAACAGCTGAATAATAGCATTAGCAACATATACTGTCAAACAAGTCCCCAATCAGGGGAAAAAGAAAAGAACAGGCACTATATTCTAGGGAACATCAAGTCATCCAAGTTTCATTAAGAGTTTCTTTCTCAGCCCGGCTTGGTGGCTCAGTCTGTAATCCCTGCACTTTGGGAGACTGAGGCAAATAGAATGTCTGAGGCCACGGGTTCAGGACCAGCCCTGGGCAAATTGGCGAGCCCTCATCTATACAATAAAGCAAAAAAATTAGCCGGGCATGGTAGCACACACCTGTAGTTCTGGCTACTTGGAAGGTTGAGACAGAAGGATTACTGGTGCCCAGCAGGTGGACGCAGGGGTGACCATGAGTGTGCCACTGCACTCCAGCCTGGGCCACAGAGTGAGACTCCAACTCAAAAAAAAAAAAAGAGTTTCTTTCTCACTCAGGACTTTTGAGTGTTGCTTCTGCTCCTGAGCACCCACCTGCTTTTAGAAGAGGGTGTTGTCTGCATCTGGAATCTTTCCCAGTGTCCTTTGGCCTATCAGGGCGTCTCAATACAGTGCACTTGCATGGAGGGTCTTGGATAATGCAAATGTCTGCCTGGCCTTTGCTTGGAGAATAAAAGCAAGCATGCAAATGTGATTTCATCAGTAATTGTCATAAAAGTCATTGCCACGAATGGAAAAATGTAATTGTCACAGGATTATAATGAAGGAAAATGTGAGTAGTAAGTGAATGGGGCATACGACCATGAGAAACCAACTTGAATTTGCTTCATCTTGGCTCTTGTTGATAAGCAGTTAGGTGCCCTTTCTCCTCCGTAGTGATGCACTCTCAAATATTCGTTTTTATTCAAACCTTGAACATAAGGATAGTTTAAAAAATTACCACCCCAGAGGCACTGAGAAGGAGGCATAGCAGCAAATGGGCAAGTACAAGCCAACAAAATACAAACTTGCTTTTTGGTGACAGTGTCACGTGAATATAATTTTCCCTTTTATTCATCCATGTGGTACTTTTCCACTCTGGAATTGTGTGGGGTTTTTTCTTCTTTTTTTGGCAGTGCAATTCTCAAATAGTATACTTTCTGCAAAAATTTTAGAATGTTAAATAGTTTTAATATTACTACTGACCAAAGAAGCAATTCTCACAGCTAAAAAGTTAAGGCAAGTATTGCAACCAAAAAAAAAAAAAAAAGTGAAACTGATTCCCTCAAGAAGGAAAAAAGGATGGATCTCAGATCCTAGTTGGATGTTCATTCATTCATTTATTTATGGAGTGCCCCATTTTGTACCATGCCCTATTCTCCATGCTGGGACAGCTGATATTAATGACAGCTGCATAAAATTCAGTCTACACAGCAAGATGCCAAAATTGAAGGCTGAACAGATTGCTAAGGGGCCATGGAATAGAGGCTATCCGGTACAACAAGATTGTTCCATTCCCTGGAAATGTCTAGCCCCGCCGTATTGTGCTGAGTATTTCACCCCACCTGGTCCTAGGAAATTAAGGAAGGATTGACTTGGTCAAGTTTTTTTGTTGTTGTTTGTTTTTTTGATTTCTCGCTGCCTGAAATTCCTCATCTGTGTAATTGAAATGATAGTGCCAAATCCACACAATTTTTGTGAAAAAAATTGATGCATTTAGAGAAGTTAGAAAAGGGTCTAGCATAGAAAGTGCCCAATAAATATTATCAACTTTATTGCACATAATGGTCTTTTGACATTTTACATATCCTATTTTATATTAATAATGGGTATGTATGTATGTATGTATATACATCATGTTCAACAAATGTTTTCAAGACATATAATGAATTTTATTTTTCTTTCTAGTCTTAGTTTTTAGCATTAAGATTTGAGGTAAACTGAAGATGATACTAGAAGAAATATTTTATTTTATACAGCATTTTCTTTCCAGGATGTTGTCAGAGTGTTGATGTTTTCTCAAATATATCACCAAAATGAACATTTTTACATCTAAGAGGTGTCCCCTGAGGTTTTCCCTTTGGAGAATTAAAGCAACTAGGAATGAGGTGAAAGACTGTTTATTCAGCATTAATTTTGCAATGGGCTCCAAGACTCAGTCCTGCCCATTAGTTGCATGAAGTTTTCCCATACTATTGACTTTAGGCTCACATTTCTGTCTCTCAGGTTTTCAATCCTCCTTTTTGTTTTTGGATGCTTCTCTTCATTACTCAGATTTGTTTAAAAAGCATGCAGTGCAAGATGACACCCTGAAAATGCTTAAGAAGTTTCAGCAATGACTGAATCTGGCTGTACCAGACCATTGGAGTAATGTCTCCATTAGACTGACCTGTCAACATACAATTATCTTCTCCACACTCGTTAGACTTGTTCTAAAGGTATATCTATCTCACTACTAGCCACCTACATAGCTGAAACATCAAGCAATAAACATCCCCATATATAAATCACCAGAACATCAGAATGGGGCCGAACCAATCAATCTGGAGAAAGCACATTTATGTATGTTAAGAGAATCACGTCATACCAACTAATACTAAAGAAAATAACCCAAAGATACTTTGAAGTCACATTTGTTCAATTAAGTTGGGTAGAACAGTGAGGTCCCTGTTCTGCTCTGGTTAGGAGAACTTAAGCTCACTCAGATGTCAATACCTGAAACCAAATGGGCATTTTAAAAACTTAGATTTTTAAAATGTTGTGTCCATATTTCTCCCTCTACTTTTCACTCTTCTCCCAACTGTGATTTCCTTTGATCATTTTGGTGCCCAACACATCTCCTCTTTTGGACGTTATTCCATATTTTCAAAGTTTAATTATAACACATTATAATTACATTATGGCTTGGAAAATCTGTTCAGCACACACCGTTGATCTCCAAATGGCCTCGGAATGTCCTACTTCCATCTTTGCTGTTATAGGATGCCAGAGTTCTTTTCTAAATGACTCCATGTCACATGTGGAACAGCTTTTCCAAACTGTTACCTAATTATAATTAGTTATCAAGGAACTTCAAAAACGGGCAATACATATTGCTCTTTTTTTCATTAGCAGTTAACTGAATTCTGTATACCAAGCATTGTGCTAGATGCAAGGGCAACAGAAGCGAAGAAAGCACAGCTGCTGCTTTTGAGCTTACCATTTGGGAAGACCAAGAAGAAAACCAAATATCACATATTGTGTGAAAAGTGAACGAGATCACAAGATGGAGGACAAGTCAGACAGGAAACTCTCCTCAGGGAGTTCTGTGTAGAGCAGATATAGGCATATAATAAGTACCCAAATTCAATTTTATTGACTGAGACATCAAGAAACGAGTCTTCCCCTCCTTCCATTACCATCTCCCCTTAGCAGGGCTCTGCCCTATTCTGCTCTCTTTTCTCTCTGTTTCCACCAGGCCAGTAATGCAATTAGAAGGATCCTAAGCCTGCGTTAGTTGGGGAGATTTTTTTTTTCTCTCTGTGGAAGAATGGAGTCAGAGTGGTGCTGGGCAGGGAGATGGTGTTGAAAAGCAGATCCTCAGCTGATATTCCAAGAAGGAGAGAAGAACAAGTGTGGGCCATTTCACCAGCTACCAGTGAGATCTGGGCAAACCTCCTAGTGTTTTTCTTGCAAGTACTTCTCAGGAATCTGGGGAGTTCAGAGATGGCAAGCAGAAAGTCAGAAATTCTATCGCTTTCCATCAGAAAGCCAACGAACAAATTTTCATGACTTTTTGAACCTGCCACTCTTAAAATGCTGATTACTGAATGTCTCCAGAGGAAATGGTAGTGACTTCAGCATCCATTCAAAGACAGGAGGTCGCAGCTGCTTTTACTCAGGGGCATTCACACCCTAAGCCTTGCAAGATTCCCTTAAAAGCCATCAATTAGATTCTGGTAGCTCCATTCCACTCTGTCAGTACAACCTTGGGTTTCACCTACAACTTTAAAATAGAAAATAGTGCAAGATTTTCTCCTGAGTAATTTTTTTTTTTCCTTGAAATAAAATTCTCAACCCCAGGGGAAATGGCCATCTTGGTGACTGCTCAGAACACATCAGCTTGGATTGCTGTTCACAGAGGTGTGCAGCCCCTGGAAGAGAGAGCCCACCAGAACAAGGAAACTAGATGGTGGGTGCTGAATTGTTTAGGGTCCTATTGATGTTTGAGTAACTGGACATGGATTTGAGTTCTTGGCCTGGAAGCCATGCCTGTGATTTGGGCCATGCATATTCACAAAGGCCCCCAAAAGAGAATCAATAGTCAACTGTGAGCACATTGTATGTGTGGAAAATGGACCACAGAGGACAATGAGTGCTCTTCTGCACGCCAGAGGACAGCTCCATTCATTTGTGAGTTTTAACACAGGTCTATTATCTTTAACAGCTTCGTGCTGCCATCCAATTTCAGTCCCAGTGCAATTTTCAGACCCTGTCCGTTCTAAGCAGAATGATAGACTTATCAACATGTGGAATAGAATTCATTTTGTTGTGGTGACTGGAAATAACATACACTGAAATGATCATGAACCCAAAAGGGGGATATTTTCTATTGTTTCTCTACTAAGCATAATTTATTCTTTTCAGTGCATTTTAAAGGTATATGATTGATAGACAACACTCTTAAGAGAAGGCTATTATTTTCAGTGCCTGTATTTTTCCTGTGGAGTCTGTACTGAGCTGACAGCATGGGCACCTAGTTTGCAAAACAAAACAAAGAAAAAACCAGGAGATACAAATTGTCGTTACATACCCCAAACTGCCAGTCTGAAAACATTCCACCTCAGGGTTTAAAATATTACTGAACCAATTAAAAAGAAAGATTATTCAAAAACACAATTGTCATTTGCTTTCAAACAATATGATGTTGAAATTCATCCTAATTAGAAATGTGCCTAGCACTAGTATAGTCATCATGGAAAACAGTATAAAGGGTCCTCAAAAAATTAAAAATAGAATTAACACATGATCCAGCAATTCCACGACTGGGTATATAGCCAAAGGATATGAAATTAGTATGCTGAAGTGATATCTGCACTCCTATGTTCATTGCAGCATTATTCACAATAGCCAAGATACGGAATTAACCTGTGTTTATCTACAGGAAAATGGATTAAAACTGTGATATATAGATATATACACACACAATGGAATACTATTTAGCCTTTTAAAAAGGAAATCCTGGCATTTGTGACACCCTGAATGAAGCTGGAGGACATAATAATAAGTGAAGTAAGCCAGACACAGAAAGACAAGTACTGTTTGATTTCACTTATACATGGAATCTAAAAACTTACATTCTTCAAAACAGAGAGTAGAAGAGCAGTTACCAGAGGTGGGATTGTTGGACAGATTTTGGTCTAAGGATACAAAATCTTAGTTAGACAGGAGGAATAATTTCAAGAGATCTATTGTACATTAGTACAATTTATCCGAAGTTAATAACAATGCATTAGATACTTGAAAATTACTTTAAAATACTCAAAAACTAGAGAATAGACTTTAAGTGTTCTTGAGGCAGGATAGCTAGTGTATGTTAGAAATGGATAGAAAAATTTCTTACAGGCAATTTTTAGTTTTTAATAAGGAATTGTCCAAACATATTGTCTACAGCTTGGACCGCCCTGTAGTCTGAAATGTGGATTCAGTGTGGACTACCAGTTCACCCTATTCCCTCAGCTCACCAAGAAAACCAGCATCAACATGATTCCAGGAAAATATTCCATGCTCATGGATTGGAAGAATCAACATTGTTAAGATGTTCATTCTACCTAAGGCAATCTATAGATTTACTGCAATACCCATCAAATTACCGGCAACATTCTTCTTAGGCCTAGAAACAACAATACAGGAATTAATATGGAAACAAAACATAAATGACCACGAATAGCCAAAACAATCCTCAGCAAAAAAAAAAAAAAAAGCAGGAAGTATCACACTCCCAGGCTTTAAACTCTATTATAAAGCTACGAAAATCAAAACAGGCTGGTATTGGTACAAGAACAGGCATATAGACCAATGAGACAGCATAGAGATTCCAGAAGCAAAACCTCAATTTCTCAACCAACTCATCTTCGACAAAGTCTCCACCACCAACCATTGGGGAGAGGAGAGCCTATTCAGTAAATGGTGCTGGGGAAACTGGCTGACCACATGCAGAAGATTAAAACACACCCCTACCTATCCCCATAAACAAAAATCAACTCTAAATGGATCAGAGAGCTAATGTAAAACCTCAAACTGTAAGAACCTTAGAAAATGCAGGAGACACTCTTATGGAAATTGGAACCAGTAACCAATTCCTGATCAAAACCCCAAGTGCCTATGTCATAAGAGATAAGATAGACACGAAGAACCTTATCAAATTGGCAACCTTCTGCAAAGCCAAAGAAACTATCAAGAGAGCAGGGAGACAGCCTACACACTGGGAAGCAATATCTGCCAACTCTGTCTGACAAAGGCCTAACATCTAGGATCTACAAGGAACTCAAACGTGCTGAGAAGAAAAAAAAACCAAACAGTTCCATTACAAAGTGGGCAAAAGATATGAATAGACACTTCTCAAAAGAAGACATACAAGCAGCCAACAGATACATGAAAAAATGTTCAGTCTCACTAGTCATCAAAGAGATGCAAATTAAAACTACACTGAGATACTACCTACCTCCAGTCAGAATGGCCATTTTCAGTAACTTGAAAAATAACAGATGCTGGAGAGGATGTGCCGAAATGGGACCACTTCTACACGGTTGGTGGGAGTGTAAACTAGTACAGCCTCTGTGGAAAACAGTGTGGCGATTCCTAAAAGTTCTAAAAATCGACCTTCCATATGATCCCACAATCTCCCTACTGGGAATATACCCAAAAGAACTCAAATCACTCTGTGAAAAAGATAACTGCACACATATGTTTATCGCAGCATTGTTCACAATAGCAACAATATGGAACCAACTGTGCTGCTCATCAAAAGAGGACTGAATTTTTAAAATGTGGTACATATGCACCACATGTGGAATATTACGCAGCCATAAAGAAAAAAATCATACACTTCGCAGCAACCTGGATGGACTTAGAGTCTATAATGCTGAGCGATCTTTCACAGAAACAAAGAACTGAGTATCACATGTTCTCACTCATAAGTGGACCTTGAACAACTATCTTAATACTATAAGAAAAGGAATGACAGTAGTGGGAAACTGCGGGAGAGAGGTGGGATTGGCAGTAGTGGGAAACTGCCTGGGGAAGGGGGGGCCACACCTCATCAACAAGGGTACCTGCACAATGAATATTTGTATATCTAACCCTGAATTGTACCCCATGATTTTAAAATTAAGAATTTTTTTAAAAAGATGATTCCAGGACTGGGAGTCAAAAGTCATAGAAATGTAAATAAGACCACCTTTTAGCCCTGAGTCACCACATCTGGCAAAATTAGTGTTCTGGAAAAGCCCAAGTCCCTAGCCTATCAGAGGCGGAGAGATGGTACTCTCTTGGAACAGTGGATGCCTGTAGCCTACTCATTAACATATCAGTAATTAGGTAGCTATATCAACCTTTTTGTAACAAGCAAAACCAATCTTTGTCTGAGACGCCAGTGCCAAGGCACGTCTTCCTATATCTCTCTCCTTCTCTTTCCCTAATAAATTCTGTGTTAAAAACTTTGCTTGCCACTTTGAAATTTGTTTTAATGCTAAGTTAAAGAGTCCATGCGTTTTGCACTGTAACTCATCTGGCATCATTCTCACCACAAAAAAATAAGTGTATGAAGTAATATATATGTCAATTGTCTTGATTTAGACATTCTACAATATGGACATACTCCAAAACATCATGTTTTGTACTATAAATATTTCAATTTGTCAATTAAAAAAGGAAACCAGAAAGAGAGAGAGAGAGGAAAAAGAAGGAGGAGAAGGAGGAGAGAGAGAGAGAGCTTTTCCTTTGAGAACCTGTTCCTTATATAAGAACATGATTTTTTTTTTAAGAACAAAGATGGTTTGGGGATCAGAAAACTTGGCGTTAGGATCCCATCATTCTTATTGGATAATTTTGAGACATAATTTCCTCTTCTCTAAAATGAATAGAGGGTAATAGCATCCTTCTCGGTTCATTGAGAGATTTAAGGTAAATAGTCTATACTAGTGATCCTCTTGACTGGCAGCATTAGTATCACCTGGGAATTTAGTAGCGATGCAAATTCTCAGACTCCACCCTGTGTCTACAGAGTCAGCAACTCTGGAGACAAGTCTAATTTTACAGAGCCTTGCAGGTGATCCTAATGTATACTCAAGTTTGAGAATCACTGGTTGATTTAAAGGTGTTTATTACAGTATTACAGTGTCTGGAATGGTAAATGCTCAGCAAATGATAGCCTCTTTTTTTCCATTTCCCCATCCTGAATTAAAGAAGTGTGGCATTTTGAAAATTGGCCCAAACCCATAACACTTCAGTTCAAATGAAATATCTGCAGAAGCCGGGCAGGATGGCTCAGCCTGTAATCCTGCGCCTTGGGAGGCTGAGGTGAGTGGATTGCCTGAGCCCGCGGGTTCGAGACCCACCTGGGAAACTTGGCAAGACCTCATCTCTACAATAAATCAAAAAATTAGCCGGGCGTGTTAGCGCGCGCCTATAGTTCCAGCTACTTGGAAGGCTGAGGCGGAAGGATCGCCGGAGCCCAGCACGTCGAGGCTGCCGTGGCCGGGAGCAGCCACTGCACTCCAGTCTGGGCGACAGCGTGAGACTCCAACTCAAAAAAAAAAAAAAGAAGTATCTGCAGAAATGGAGGCTCTGTGACTTGCATTGCAGGGACACAAAATGAAGCGAAAGAAGACGGGTCATGCTTGGCTCCATGTGTAGCACTGAGGTCTGGAATTCCTCCTGAAGAAATAGACTGAAAATTATTGAAACTGCTCAATATTGTGGTGCCAAGTCTCAAAGTCTTCTACAGATTACTTGCCTGAGAGTAAAGAGATTTTTTAAAAGTAAATTCTGCCACAAAGCATTTGTGCAAGCTTAGTCAAACCAATTTACAATTGACAATTTGTAAAATAAGGTCTTTAGAGCAAAGCCTCTAGACATCTGTATGTCGTAGCAGAACAAGTAGCTTGTTCTTGATTCCAAATCAGTATCTCGACACCCAACACTACCACTTCCTTAGCTATTTGAATTTGCATGAATTATTTAGAGTCTGGTCTTTAGTTTTCCTCTCTTGAAAATAAGGACCACAATAGAGTACCTCACATGTTTGTTTTGGGATTACATGATTTTGTAGGAAGACAATTAAACAGCAGCCCACATTGCAAATCACAATATTGCAACTGGTTGGATCAGATAGGACTGATCTAGAAGGCGGGACACAGAAATTTCCAAAACACAGCAGATGTCTTGGTTGTATTTTTGGAATGGTGGAAGTCCTGGAGGGGGCAGTTTATTTGAAGCTAGCCACTCAAGAATTGCACACGTCAGTGGGAGAGGGACTGTACAGGACTGGACAGTGTGAAAGTCCCAACCAGGAATGAAGAACCGGAATCCAAGTTCATTGGGCAATTACAAGGTGAATAAGAACTGAAAACCTGGGGGCTACTTGAGCAAAAACAAGGCTCTTGAACCCCACCTCAAGGAAAACTTATGTCATAACTCACCCACTTCTGGCACAAGATACCTGAAACATCAGCAGACTTGCTCGGGATCGCCCCAGGATGTAGATAAGGCCAAACCTGCCCTTAAAAGTGTTAACTACTTTGGGCTGGAAAGGCGTTGCAATAGACTGAGTGAGAGTCCAGTTTCCTTGATCTTAGTCAGTGTGGAAATCTGGGTGACACAGATAATTGATCACCTTTGTTAGTTACATAGTCAATCATTCTAAGGCTTTTGCAATTACTAACTGACTTTACAGTCTGAGAAATGAAAGCCAAGAAAGCTACATATTTTTTTATCCCGGACCATTGAATTTCCCACAAAAGCTAATAGTAAATTCACCTTGTGTTTCCCAATTTCTTTTCCTTTTTCTTTCTTTTTTTTTTTTTTTTCCTCATACCCTATATTCCCTGTGAATTCTTGGATCAGAAGGTTCTTTTGTTGTTACTTTAATTTTTTTTAAATTTATTACTGGTAGATCACATTGATTATTTGCTGTTCCTTAGATGCCAGTATTTTGCACCACCTACCTTAGTCAACCTTTATGAATTTTCAAGTTCATGAGCTTTTCCTATCTCTACCTTGTTCTTTTTCTTCTTTTTTTTTTTTTTTTTTTTGAGTTGGCGTCTCATTCCGTCGCCCAGATTGGAGTGCAGCGGCCGCTCCCGGCCACCGCAGCCTCGACCTGCTGGGCTCCGGCGATCCTTCCGCCTCAGCCTTCCGAGTAGCCGGAACTACAGGCGTGCGCCACCACGCCCGGCTGATTTTCTTGATTTATTGTAGAGATGAGGTTTCGCCTGCCCAGGCGGGTCTCGAACCCGCGGGCTCAGGCAATCCACTCACCTCAGCCTCCCAAGGCGCGGGATTACAGGCTGAGCCACTGAGCCCG
>CAUYQG010043556.1:0-17634 GCA_963574415.1 Tarsius wallacei | reverse complement strand
AAAAAATTAGCCGGGCATGGTAGCGCGCGCCTGTAGTTCCAGCTACTTGGAAGGCTGAGGCGGAAGGATCGCCGGAGCCCAGCAGGTCAAGGCTGCGGTGGCCGGGAGCGGCCACTGCACTCCAGTCTGGGAGACAGAGTGAGACTCCAACTCAAAAAAAAAAAAAAGAAAAGAAAAGAATTCACAGGAAGGAAAAGAATAGAATGGAATATGCCAGAATGTTGACAGTGATTTTCTTTGTTTGGTTGAATTTCAGGTGATTTTCCTTTTGGTCTTTATACTTTTTTTGCATGTGTTTTTTAACATTTCTCTAACGGGCCATATAATTTCCATAGAGTCATGTGATTTTAACCAGGAAATAAATTTTAAAATGAAATTGAAAGTATTACTCAAAGTGGATGACTCCATAATACCGTGGTTATATGGGTTCCAGATATGTTTCTGATTAAGTCACTTAGAAAGGATGCTAGAATTAGGTTTTACTAGCTTACTTTCAGACTGGATGTCTTAGTCCATTTGCCTTGCTATAAAGGAATACACGGGGTTGGGTAATTCATAAACAAAAGGGGTTTATTTGGCTTACAGTTCTATTAAAAAAAAGCATGGTGTCAGCATCTGCTTCTGGTGAAGCCTCAGGCTGCTTCCACTCATGCTGGAAGGCAAAGGGGAGCTAGAGTATAGAGATCACATGGCGAGAGAGGAGGCAAGAATGAGATGGAGAGAGGGGCCAGGCGCTTTTTAACAACCAGCTGTTTTGGGAACCAGTAGAGTAAGAACTCACTCATTACCAGGAGGACAGCACCGAGCCATTCATGACCCAAACACTTCCCATTAGGTCCTACCTTCAACATTGGGGGTCAGGTTCCAACATGAGTTTTGGAGAGGTCAAACAAACCAAATTCTAGTACTGGACCAACTTGTAGAATCTTTAGTCTAGGTGGGTATAACTGGATAGTTATGATTTCTACAAGAGGAAACCATACTTTAAAATTTTATCAGAACTTTTCAACGAATAAAGAGGGATAAGTGGATATGATCTACTTCCTTCTGTAGCCCTTTGATAGCGTTTCATTCTAAAGACTAGTAAAAAAATATTTCTACAGCACAGTTGTGGGGGTGGGCAGGTGGTTGGGAAAAGAAGCGGTCAGGGAACTGGCCTGGAAACAGCAACCAGAGGGTAGGATAGAGAGTCCTTCTGAGGATGAAGTATAAATAACAGATTCTCAAGGGTGAGAGTTTTTGGATGTGTGTTGTTAAGGATCTGTAGATGTGATCTGGAAGATTTTCCCAGTGAAATGAAATTGTTGACTTGCCAGAAGTTTCCCATAGTGAAGGCGAGTCCTGCAGCAGCTGTGTCCAGAGCACAGGGCAGTGTTATAAATCCATACACGCGGATAGAGAGGTAGCAACTGTGTTTTGCCAATGGCAAATGTAAAGACCAGCAATTTAAATTGCTATGTGTGAAATAAAAGGCTTGAAGCCGTTTTTGATCCTTTTCTCAGGACATCAGTTCAGTGTTTTGCTGGAGTCTAAAGGGGCAATAAAACTGTTGTAAATTATTGAGAGAAATAGCAACAAAATAAAATCTATGATATGTCAAGTATACTGGATTCTGAAGTACTGATATAAAAGGATGAGCTTTTAACACCAGAGGGAGATAGGTTTGGGGATAAATAAAAGTACTATTTGACCCACAAGATTATGAATTTATAAGGTTTATCGTCCTTGGACTGGTGGTTCTCACTGAGGGAGGTGATTTGGCACTCTAGGGCACATTTGGCAATGTCTGGAGACATTTTTGGTTGTTGCCTCAGGCCGTGCGGAGAGGGGACACTTGCTGCTAGAAGCTGGTGGGTAGAGGGCAAGGCTGCTACTAACCATCCCACAGTGCTCCCCACTCCAAAGAATAGTCAGCAGAGCCAAGGCTAAGAACCCCTCCTAGAAGAATAAGGAGGAAATGCTGATAGACTCAGGAAGGGACTGTGTAGAGCCGTTAATGGTTTCAGAGCGCCAGGGATACACCTAACTCTATGGTTCACGTTGGGAGGACGTGGCTGGCATGTCAGAGCTTGTTGGTGGCAATTTTAGACTGCCTGGACTTGCCCACCCCATGTTCTTTGAACCCTTCTTGTCCTTTTGTCTCAGAGAGATGTCGAGCAAGACAAAGCATATTTGTTATTCCACACAGAGGAACTTTCATTTTTTCGGTTCCTCTTCCCATCAGGGGAGAGCACCATGGTGATTCTGGGCCCTTGAATGGCATAAGGAGCTTATTATGCATTTGGAATAAATCCTGAGTGACACAGTCAGGATTAAGTGACCTGAGAAAGGGCATCTGGAAACATGAGCTTCTTCAATGCTAATGGTTTCTGTTATCTTTCAGGTGGTGAATGTGTCCAGGCTGGAGGGAGATGATGATCCTGTGCAGCTCATCTACTTCGTGGAGGATCAAGATGGAGAAAGACTCAGCGCAGTCAAGTCTTCTGATCTGATTAACAAGATAGATCTCCAGAGAGCAGCCATCATCTTGGGTTACCGAATCCAAGGCGCGGTGGCCCAGCGTAAGTGCCTGAGGTGTAGTCATCTGGGCTGCGCTGGGTTCCAAAATGCGTCTTGTTCTGACAGCGAGCTTTGACATCTGTCATTCTGATGTGTGTATAACCCTTATTTGAGGTGACACTTATATAAAATGGCAGTTATTAAAACTCATCTGCCAGGACCTTCTTTATTATGGATTTCAATTGCTTGTAGAGGTGGCTGGCACTGTTGTTTCCCTGCCTTGGATTTTGTATTTGTGGTGTTGTAGAGACTTACAGTGCCTTACATCAACTTTAATATCTACCCCCTGCTCCCCGAATGGTCTCTCTTTTTATAAATTTTGTCTTGCTCTGTATTTACTCCAAAACCTCCAATGTCATATTTTGAATGTTGGTGGGGACAGTGAGTCATGCAGGAAGCTGGGAGGTGCACTCTGGATTTATTGGCTTCCTTCAGGCTCTTTTAACACAAAGAAGTCCTTGATCCTTCCCCCTGTCAGTCCTATGTCTCTCCCACCCTATCCTCACACTGCTCCCCAATTTAGAAAGAGGTATTTTGATGTTTCTTTATTACTGTTGGAAGGTCTTGCTCCTGCCTGCTTGGCTGTGGCTGTTCTCAGTACCTTCCTTTCCAGCTCACAGATTTGGAGTATTAAAGTCAAGAAAAAGGAGAGATAATGGATTTGTGTGTTTCTCTAAATGTACCTTTATGAATCAGACTGCTATTTTAATGTGGATGTTATGATCCAGAGAGTGGTGCCTGTTAGAGCATGGTGAAACTTGCTTCCAATGATAAAAGAATAAGTAAATGTTTAGCAGGGATTCCACATCAGAGAATATTGGAAAACTCTCTACAGAGAACGTGTAGGAAACAAAGGCAGACGTGTAGGAGACAATTATCCTCAATGGTGGAAGGCTTTTTGTGGAATCTGTACTTGTCCTTGGAGACTGACCAGTACAAGGACTGATGGGCATACCTCTTCACTTTGTGAAAGGTGATGGCACAGTTTAAGCAAATAACCACTGGCAGTCTATATTTTGGAGATATGAATGCATATTAGTGCATTCTCTTCCAAAACAGTGAGAAAAAAATAGCAAAAGCACTTCTTCATATGTGACATATATATTTCTGCATATATGACATTTCTGACTGTAGGAGAGGTACTCCACTCCAGCCAAGCACTTGGTGTTTTAAGCAAAGTCAGTTGCCATAGGTTGTGGGCACCTTTCTAAGCCTACTTCCATCTAGTCTCACACCTCTCTTTGCTCAGTTTTTGTGCTGAAAACCACAGTCTTGGTAACATTCCTAGGATTTCAGGGCTAGAGGTAGAAGGAGCCTCAGCCAACACCTGGGCCAGCCCAGAGGGAGCCTCAGAACACTGGTGTCAGGGCCTAGTGTGATCAACCTCTGCCTCTCCAGGGTTCTGCGAGGTCAGAACTAAGAAGAATGTCGGTTGTCTTAGCTCTTTGGGTTGACCTTGACACTACTTCTATGCTGTTGGCTGCTTTCATGCAAAATGAGCACATATATAAACTATATATACAGGCTCGGTGGCTCAGCCTGTAATCCCGGCCTTTGGGAGGCTGAGGTGAGTGGATTGCCTGAACCCGCAGGTTCGAGACCCGCCTGGGCAACTTGGCGAGACCTCATCTCTACAATAAATCAAAAAATTAGCCGGGCGTGGTAGTGCATACCTGTAGTTCCAGCTACTTGGAAGGCTGAGGCGGAAGGATTGCCGGAGCCCAGCAGGTCCAGGCTGTGGTGGCCGGGAGCAGCCACTGCACTCCAGTCTGGGCGACAGAGTGAGACTCCAACTCAAAAAAAAAAAAAAGAAAAAGAAAAAAAAAGAAAAAATATACATTTTCAACACCTTGTTACTTTTCCCCATGGCATATACAGCCTGTGCTCTAATTTGTGCTTTTTCCTCATGCATTTGATTTAGAATGCTTGCTCTTTCCCTTTGTGGCTCTCTCAGGGGCCTGAGCCCAAACTTAAGCCAGATCCAAGAATCTTTTTTGTTATCACATCTTTGAATGGACACCTTTCTTGGTCCCGTAGCAGGTATGAACCGTCACAGGATGTGAATGCATAAGACTTAGTCCAAGTTACTGCGAAGTTCATAATTTTGTCCTTCTTTATGGCTGTGTAATATTCCATTGTGTATATGTACCACATTTTTTAAAATCCAGTCCTCTTTCAATGGGCAGCATGGTTGGTTCCATATATTTGCTGTTGTAAATAATGCTGCAGTAAACGTGTGTGCAGGTATCTTTTTCATAGAGTGATTTGAGTTCCTCTGGGTATACTTGGGATAGACTTAGAGGCTATAATACTGAGTGATCTATCACAGAAACAAAAAACCAAGTATCACATGTTCTCACTCATAAGCGAAACTTGAACTGTCATAATACTATAAGAAAGGGATTGACAGTAGTGGGAAACTGCCAGGGGAGGGCAGGGGTGGGATTGGCAATAGTGGGAAACTGCCAGGGGTGGGCACACCTCATCAACAAAGGTACCTGCATAATGAATATTTGTATACCTAATCCTGAATTGTACCCCACATGTTTAAAATTAAAAAAAAAAAAACTTCGTCCATACCCATGACCACTAAGATGTGCTTGAAAAGACAAGACTTGACGTCATGCCCACATTAATGAGCAAAGTCATGTAGTGTATCAAGATGATCAATTTATGTAATCAGGAGCATTTAAGAGAGTAAAAAGGTGCCATATGCAAGACAAAGACAACAAGAACAAAAGGCCTTAGACAGGAGAAATTAGCATCATGAGAAGGTTTCTATGACGTGGGCTTCATGAGGAGGTTGACAGAGAGAAGGGGGCTTTTGAGTTTATGGAGCTTCATGTCTGGAACCTGAATGGGTGAAGCAGTTGAGCCCTAGGAGAGTGGAGTACTGTGAGACTCATTCTGAGCATAGAGTGAAGAGGACGGAGGGCCCAGGACTAGGAAGAGGGGGAAGGGACTAGTGAAAGGCATTAAGAAGGACCAAGGTGTTAAATCGTGTAGTCCCAGGCTGTGAAAGAGGAGAGGCTGAGGGTGTGAGCATGGCAGTGGAGTGGGGAGTGGTGGATTCAAAATGAGTAAGATTTGCTTTCATGCGACTTAAAAATTGCCAACTGTCACCTTAAATCAAGCAGTTAAGAAAAGCCATGTTTCCTTTTTTTTCTTTTTTAGTTTTTAAAAATTTTTAATATTTTATTTTAAAGATGTGGAGTACAGTTCAGGATTAGGTATATGAGTGGGCATTGTACAGGTAAAGTTTGGGCCTCCCTTTGGTCCCCACCTTGCCTGGTTTGAGATCAGGTACCCTTATTGATGTTGTGTTCCTGCACCCACCACAGCAGTATCCCACTACTGCCAATCCCTTTCTTATAGTATTGTAGTAAATGTTCAGGGTCTGCTTATGAGTGAGAATATATAGTACTCTGTTCTTGGTTTCTGTGCTAGATCACTGAGTATGATAGACTCTAAATCCATCCAAGTTACTGCGAAGTTCATATGTTTGTCCTTCATTATGGCTGTGTAATATTCCATCGTGTATATGTACCACATTTGTTTTATCCAGTTCAGTTTTAATGGGTAGCATGGCTGGTTCCATGTTCTTGTTATTGTGAACAATGCTGCGATAAACATATGTGTACAGGTATTTTTTTTTGTAGAAGGATTTGTGTTCCTCTGGGTATATTCCCAGTAAGGGGATTGCTGGGTCATATGGAAGGTCAATTTTTAGTTCTTTTAGAAATTGCCACACTGTCTTTCATAGAGGTTGAACTAGTTTACATTCCCACCAGCAGTGTAGAAGCGTTCTCTTTTCTCTGCATCCTTGCCAGCATCTGTTGTTGTTTGTTTTATTAATGATGACCATTCTTACTGGGGTTAGGTGGTATCTCAGTGTGGTTTTGATTTGCATTTCTCTGATGATGAGTGAGGCTGAGCACTTTTTTCATGTATCTGTTGACTGCCAGTATATCTTCTTCTGAGAAGTGTCTATTCATGTCTTTTGCCCACTTTATAATGGGGCTGTTTGTTTATTTCCTTTCGGCATGTTTGAGTTCCTTGTAGATACTGGATGTTAGGCCTTTGTCAGAAATAGAGTTGTAAAATATTTTTTCCCATTCTGTGGGCTGTCTGCCTGCTCACTTGATGGTTTCTTTTGCTTTGCAGAAGCCTTTTCAGTTTTTACTTGTCTATCTTATCTCTATGGCATGGACATCTGGAGTTTTGATCAGGGATTGGTTGCCAACTCCAATTTTTGTAGGGGTGTGTCTTGCATTTTCTAATATTCATATAGTTTGAGGCTTTACATTTAGGTCTTTGATCCATTTAGAGTTGATTTTTGTGTATGGTGATAGGTAGGGGTCCTGTTTCAATCTTCTTCATGTGGTCAGCCCGTTTTCCCAGCACCATTTACTGAAAAGGTTCTCCTCTCCCCAGTGGTTGTTGGTGGAGACTTTGTCAGAGATGAGTTGGTTGAGAAATTGAGGTTTTGCTTCTGGAATCTCTATCCTGTTCCATTGGTCCATATGCCTGTTCATGTACCAATACCAGACTGTTTTGATTATTGTAGCCTTATAGTAAAGTTTAAAGTCTGGAAGTGTGATACCACCTACCTTGTTTGTTTTGCTAAAGATATCAGGGGTATCCAAATAGAAAAAGAGGAAGTTAGGTTATCCCTCTTTGCTCATGATATTATCTTATACCTCAAAAATTCAAGAGAATCTGTCAAAAATCTCCTTTCACTGATAAAGGACTTTGGCAAAGTCTCAGGGTACCAAATAAGTGTGCAAAAGATGGTTGCATTCTTTTTTTTTTTTTTTGAGTTGGAGTCTCACTCTGTTGTCCAGACTGGAGTGCAGTGGCCGCTCTCGGCCACTGCAGCCTCAACCTGCTGGGCTCCGGCGATCCTTCTGAGTAGCTGGAATTACAGGCACACGCTACCATGCCCGGCTGATTTTTTTATTTATTGTAGAGATGAGGTCTCGCCAAGTTGCCCAGGTGGGTCTTGAACCCGTGGGCTCAGGCAATCCACTCACCCCAGCCTCCCAAAGCACGGGATTACACGCTGAGCCACCAAGCCCAGCTGATAGTCACATTCTTATACACCAACAACAAACAGGCAGAGAACCAAATAAAAAGCACAATCTCATTCACAATAGCCACAAAAAAAATTGAAATACTTTGGCATATTTCTAACCAGAGAAATGAAAGACCTATACAATGAACACTACAAAACACTGCTCAAAAAAATTCAAGAAGATACGAACATATGGAAAAATATTCCATGTTCATGGATAGGAAGAATCAACACTGTTGAGATGTCCATTCTACCAAAGGCAATCTATAGATTTGACACAATACCCATTAAGTTCCCAACATCATTCTTCTCAGACCTGGAAATGACAATACAGAAATTCATATGGAAACATAAACGACCATGAATAACCGAAAAGTCATGTTTCAGAGGTTTAGGGAGAGACACAGGTGGGGAAATAAGGCAGTGCCTTATAGGCTGCTAATTAGGACTTCAGTTTCTGAATGAACACAGTGAGACTTTGTTGAGAAAAAGGATCATCTTCATTCCTTTTATTGTGGTAAAATATACATCATTAAACCTACCACTTTAAAACTTCTAAGTGTATTGTTTAGTGTCATTAAGTATACTTGCAGTGTACCACTATCCATTTCCAGACAAAAACTTTGTTTTCACCATTCCAAACAAAAACTTTGTACTCATTAAATAATAAGTCCTCATTCCCCTTTCGCTCAGCCCCTAGCAACTGCGGTTCTTTTTTCTATCTCTGTGAGTTTTTTTTTTTTTAAGAGACCTCGTATAGGTAGAATCATACAATATTTGCCCTTTTGCGACTGGCTTATTTTACTTAACATGGTGTTTTCAAGGTTCATCCGTGGTGTATTGAATTTTCTTTCTTTTTAAGGCTGAATAATATTCCATTGTATGTAGGCATCCCATTTTGCTTATTCATTCACCTATTGGTGAACATTTAGGTTTTTTCATCTTTTAGGCTAGTGTGAATAATGCTGCCATGAGTATCAGCATCTTTATCATTTCTTAATTGCTAAAGTGGAAATAACCAATTGCATTTCTGATCATGTTATATCTCCTTACTATATGAAATTATTGATTGATTCACTTGATCATTTCTCTTTCCCCCACTAGAACTAAGCTCTTTGAGGGATTTTGCTTGTTTGTTGTTGGGATCTGACTTTAGAATTGTGTCTGGCACACTTAATACACATGTGTGAACTTGAGAAATTTTGAGCATTGAAGGAAAGGGAGAAAGAGGGGAAGAGTTTTCTTCCATAAACCTCCTAGTTCAGACTTGTGTGCTGTCATGTAATCTGGGAGGGTGAGTCCTGCTGTACTTAATTCAGTGGTCAGGACAATATTCTGTGGATGTACTGCTTTCCTCTTCACTTTTGAAAATAATCTATTTTTGTACAAAGTTGTACAGACCATTTTTTGTATGGAAGTGTCTTGCGGTAAAAATTTAGAGAACAAGCAAAATAAACTGGAAGTCAGGAGACCTGGAATTAACCTGGCCTTGCCATTTAATTAACCCTGTGCTTTTTGGTACATCATATATATCATTGTGATTTCTGATGTGTTCTAGATGTGATGTTGTATGTTGTGTTTGTTTGCTTGGTCACATTTCTTGTCATCAGGAGATCATAACCTATAAACAATTATCTTGAGCTGAAATGTCAGTGGCTTTTTAAGTTTCTCATAGATGAAGACTCATGCAGTCTTATAAATGAGTTGAGAGGAATTGTTGAAAGACCTTTCTTCCTTTTCTGCAGCTGTGGACAGGGTGAAGAGGCCATCTCCAGAGTCTCAGAACAACAACCTGTGGGTCATTGTTGGTGTGGTCATCCCGGTGCTGGTGGTGACAGTGATTGTCATCATCCTCTACTGGAAACTCTGCCGCACAGACAAACTGGACTTTCAGCCTGATTCTGTGGCCAACATTCAGCAGCGCCAGAAGGTAAGGGGCTACCCCCACCCCCGCCACCCAGTGTTCCCATAAGCAATCTTGCAAGGCAGGGATGGGATGAGTTTAGGCTCTTGGTCCTGAAAGACTAGTGAGAGGGCTATTAAGGAAATCTTCTGGCTTGAATGGTGGTGTCCCTTTGCCTTCATATCTGTTTACTGAAATCCTGGTTCTTCTATAGTAGTAAATATAGTCTAAGAACATGACGCTGAATAAAGGTTTAACTATGATATAGCTCTGGGTTCTATCATGGTTTTATTTTTGAGAGGTTCAGTTGGAAAATCACATCTATTCTGTGTATTAATTCTGATCTGTTTTACTCCTGGATATTTTCAGAGAACAGGAACCAAGGAAAGTTTTCTCAGATCTATGTATCTACTTCTTTTGTACACAACACCATAAGAGGGCCTCTTTATCTTCTGTTCACCAGATTGAAGCCCACTTATCCACCTTGATCAAGACCCCTTAATCATTAAAAACTGACAATACATGCCTTAAACATTTTAACTTAAAATATATGAATGGACATTTACTTGTCAGCCTTGCAATGTATCCCAAATCTTTTTGTTTTTGAGGTGTTGGTCTACTGAGAGGAAATGTGTGTGGACTTTCTTGTAATAACACCCAACATGTACCAGCTATGGTTTCCAGTGTGGGTTTCTTTAGAGAGGAGAAAAGCCACATGAATGCAAAATTCTCTAGACTTTTTTTTTCAATATCTCCCTCCACCGCCTCCTCCCCAACTCCACAGACTTTTGGAGTTAATTTGCCTACACCTAATTTGATAGCAGATTTTTTTTTAGCTGCTCATCTTTCAAGTGTCTTTCCAAAGCATTCAACTTAGTTTTCATAGAAATAGCAATTTTCACACATTATATTTCAAAGTTTCCATAATATTTGACTGCCACGTCAGGTTTCAGAGCAAAGAAATGGACTTTTGGTCAGTATCTAGCTCAGCTGGTGTGAGCAGAAGCATGCCAGAGACCCAGAGGAGAACACACTGGCTTCTGACAGTTGCCATGGCATGGAGACCACCAGTCAGTATGTTCACCAAGGGGGTGGAAGGTGCCAGTCAGCCTACTATGCTTCTTAGGGGGTACCTCTGTATGCCTTACAAACTTAGGGGACTCACTCAGTTCAAAAGCTTGGTAAGAACAAGCAAGAGCAGGCAAGAGAACAAAGAATAAAGGTATGCTCTATTAATCTCTTAACCTTATTTTGATTGTCTTGGTGTAAAAAATTCTGCATATTGCAAACCTAGACCTGTTGAATGAAAAGAGTAAACATTTAAAAATTTATTTTACTTTTGTAAAAGTAAATAAAAAGAATTCTTTCTTATAAATTAACCAAAAAATGCAAAATCTTGATTAAATTGGAAGCTTATGACTACCAAGTATATTAGAAACATTGTACACATTAATATTATATTTGTTATATATCTTCATTTATTATTTACATAGTCTGCTAAGGTTGTTTTGTTGTTTCTATACTAGTGAATGGTGTTGAAAAAAACCTGGAAAAAAGTGTGTGGTATGCTGAATGATTCATAGTGTGAATCTCATTGTTATCAGGTCAACAATAGGTTTGGAAATGTTTTTGTTCTGATGAAGAGTATTGTTACAGAGAGAGTTAGCAGGTATAGATGGTTATATTTTTAGGTCTTCTTTGGTTCATATTTTCTATATTAACACTCCGGTGGAAGTCCATCTATCATCTGTTACTTCAGTAAGCTCTCAGAGGACAGCATCTCTTGGGTTCAAAACAGGGTATTCCCCAAGCTTTCTCCTTCTCTCACTTTTACTTCCGAAACATTTTCGAGTCCCAGATGTTGCTATAAATCACATGGACAGAGTTTCAAATAGAATTTCCAGCCCTTGGAGCTTCCCTTTTTCCTCCAGTGCTGTAAGGATCTGTGCATACACTTTTACGATGGATTTATAGGAAAGGTGTCCTGCATGGAGGATTCCCCAAAAGAATAACTGTCTTCTGGCACTGTTAGGAAAGCAAAACCTCGCCAGCATTGTAGAAGCTCCGTCTTGTTTTGCTGGTGCAGGAACCTGCCCTATAGATCTGTTGTGTATAATAGGAAAATGTTGCTCTCCATTTAGTTTAAAAACAAATGTCTCTACTTCATAAGTGTTTCCTCTAAGTTGAAATGTCCATGGTGAGGGGCCTGGCTTCTTCCTTGGGTAATATAGAGATGCCATCCGCCCCCATGGCTGCAAGAGCTCTTTCTCCTGCTCTTTCTCTCTGTTCTGCTCACCCCACCCCCTGAGCTGCCTCACCATTACTCTCTGAAATCCTTTAGCAAATCCCAGAGCTGCAAACATCTGGAAACAATAAATCTGCTGACCTAAAATCCACACCCCCTTCCCCTTGAAACGAGAAGGGAACCTCTTCAGATTGTCTGGGAGTAGATTAGTTTTGAAATATGATAAGAGGGAGAGGCCATTCTGTCATGTTTTGAGGCAGGGCCTGTTCTTATTTTCAATAATAAAGGAAAACAAAACCTGTGTATCTTTCTTTTATCTGTGTTCTCTTTAATCTATAGTCCAAAGTCATCATTTTTTACCGTTACCTAATAAACTCCAGCTTGGATCCTCTTCACCATGAATGGCATTGACTGGATGCTGCGGGCCCCATGGAAACTTGTTCCTTCTGATGGGGATAGTCCACACCTCATTATTGGCGTGGGACCATAGTGCCTGACCAGCCTCCATTGTTGCTGAGGGTGGTGCTGTGGGCAGCCACATGGGGCTGCCTCAGATACTGGTTGTCACTTACCAAACACTGAGCACTTGCTCTGAGCCAGGCTGGGCCAGGCTAAGTTACAAACACAAATAGCATGCTATCTCTGCCTTTGGGGATTTTAGCAAGGGAGAAAGGCAAGTAATCCCAAAATAGGCATACAGGAATGTAAGAATGTGTGACATACTGTGGAGCACAGAGGAGGGACAGCTGCCCACTCCCAGTGGGGTGCCTCCATCCTCTGAGAGGAGGTGGCCCTGGGGCTGAAGCTTCAATGTGGAAGAGATGAAGCCAGATGATGTGGGAGGGCACAGTGGGCAACTCAGGAAGGCTGGAGCAAAGGTCAGAAGGAAGGGCATAGCCAAAACTTGGGTGGCAGAGAACCAGGCCCTGGGAGGTTTTCAGGACAGAGAAGGGCTTGGAAGTGACGCTGTAGGCAGTGAGCAGCCACAGGGGGTTTTCAGTGGGAGAGCAGCTTGAACACATTTCTGTTTGGAATGACCCCTTTGGGAGGCAGCGTGGACAGTGGATTGAAGAGAGGCTCAGTGGGCCACTCTTCCTCTCAGCCAGGTTCAGCTCGCCCCTGTGGCTGCTATCTGATTCTCTGTAAGGATCCCCTGCAACACCTGACATGCAGGTGATCTCAGTTCACCAGCAGCTGGCCGACCACACCTGGGAGGATCTGGGAGGACTGCTCTCCAGAACTCCATGACCACAGGGTGCCCAGGTCCCTGTGCTGGGCCCCGCACTGAAGACAAACAGATGGCAATAACTTTGCCTTGTCTTCACCTTCTAAATGGAAACAACATGGTGGTTGTGGTGATTTTTCACACATTACATCGACCAGTTAATAAATGCTTACAATGGCACACTCTACATGATGGCAAATTTTTGTTCAGATGCTTTTGGGATTGACTTTGTGGTTTCTATTGTCATCTTAACTGTTTCTTCCCAGGGAGTCAGGCTAACCCAAGTACTGGGACTTCACTACATCTTGTTCCATCTGGTCCTTATTATATTTATGGCCCGTGTGTTAACATTCATCAGTCTCTCCTGTTCCTTGGCTGACCTGCCCCATCAGCTTCCCTGGCTGGTCAGCGACATATTCCAGTGGGGCATAGACAATGTGGCCTGTCCCCTCTGTGATATATTAAAGAAAGGAAGAACAAAAGAGCCATCCTTCTTCAGAAATAACTCAGTTCTCATATGAATATTAAAGACTCTAATTAATCTTGACTCTTCTTTTATAAAATACTGATTGAAGCCTATTCTGTCTGCATTTGGAAGCTGGAGTCATAATACCAGGCATACTTAACTGTAGACTTTATTTTAAAGAAAATGGAAAAACCAGAAAATAGGGATGAATGGAAGAAGCTAATTTTGTAAGGGGGGAGGGGGATGTTTCCTTTAATTTTTTTCCTTCTGTGTATAGATGGATTTTGTGCATAAGCATGGATTAGTTGCCAAATTTTTTATTGTTATAGAAGGTGGTGACTCACCCAGCCTTTGAGAAGTGCAAGGATCCAACGGATATATTTAAAGATGTGAGTCGAAATCAACAATAAGCCAACAGGACTTATATTTTTCACTTATGACATATATCCTTTTCTTGGTTCCCCATAAAATTTCATAAGTTTGGAACTTCAGCTAACCTTTCTGAAATTAATCAAATCATCAGATATTTATTGAGGATCTGCCATGTGTCACAACTTGTTGCTGACTTACAAAATATTATGTCTACATTCATAATTATAGCTATATCTGATGCCTGAGAATCCTTAGCTATTTCTACTAACTGCTTGACGTTTCATCAGCCAACAGCAATAATAGTACTGTCAATATCATTTGTTTGGCACTTTGGCATTTATGAAGCATTTCCACTTATGTTAGTTATCATGTTTATTTCCCGCATGAGCCCTAAGTTTGTCAGGAAAGGCACTGAGTGCCTGGACTTGAGCTACACAGACTGTACCATAGAGGCAGCACTATTTATATTTCTAAGTCATTTTTACTCCTTTGCTTAGTGGAGGCCATCTGTGGCTCCTCCTCCAATTTTGTTAATGCAAAATTTGTAAAAAAGATTATTGCCCAGTCATTAGAGGCATTTACTTTCTTACTAGGAACTCTACCAAAAAAGATTTCTGCAAGTTTTCTTAAATGGTGGTGGTGACGCTAGAGTCTTTTTGTCTGTCATACTTTCACTTAGGGCACCTTTTTTATGGAGTTAAAATGAAGTACTGCTGGGGTAAAAGCAATCCCATAAAATTGGAAATTGCTCATGTTAGGATTTTCATCATCAGCTGTGAATAATTGGCATCAAATTTCAATTTTCTGAGCCTCTGAAAAAAGCTTGACAGATGGACACCTGAGAATTATATAGCTGGATTAGTGATTTCAATGAAAATAACATTTATAATTATCTATTTCATAAATTAGGACAGCGTGTCAGAGTCTGAGAGAGGAATCTTCCTGATCATATGGACTTGGTTTTCTGAAGTTTAGGAATGTTACCTACTGGCTTGCCTAATTTTTCCTCTACCCATACGTATGAGGGGGGAAAATGGAATTTATTTATAAAAATTGTGTCTTTATTCTTACACATTTAAACTTCAGTCACCTTCAAAGTACTCTCTGTTTGATGCAATGCACCTATTGAGATGCTTTTTCCCCTGCTCAAAACAGTTTTTGAACTCATCAATTTGGATGCCTTTTAGGGCTGCTGCTGTTTTTTGTTTCACCTCTTCTACATCAATAAAATGTTTCCCTCTGAGGACTTTTTTCATCCAGGGAAACAAAAAAAGTTGCTCAGGGCGAGACCAGTGAATAGGGAGGGTGGATGGGGGTCATGCTGTTTTTGGTCAAAAACTGCTGAACACTCAGTGCATTGTGGGCAGGTGTGCTTGTAAATCATCCATCATGAAAAGGGCAAACACATTGAGAGAAATCTCCAAAAAAAAAATTAACTGAAGCTGAACACACAACAACGCTAGCTGGTACACTGATGCTGATGAGTTCCTGGAACACTTACCTAGTGGGGGAAGCCTGGACTACAAAGGGCCTACTCTCTGAAAAATAATTCCAAGATTTTGGGGTTCCCCCACCCCCGTACATTGATGCTTGACTTTTAAGAGAGCAGTTGAGTCTTTGTGGAAATTTTTAACAAAAGAGGAAAAAGAATGGACTAGTAAATGTAGAGTTTACAAAAGGTACATTGATGATTGCTATTAAGTATGTTATTTACAGTAGTTAATCTAAATATAATAAATACATGGGGATGACAAATGGGCAGAAGAGGATCACGAAGGACATTGGGCAAGAGATTTGCTTTCAAGCAGCCTGAACACAGATTTGCAGGATCTGGTCACCATTTGAAAGAAGTTAATGAAGGTATTTTGCAAGTCTAAGTAAGTGTTCAAGAAAGTATACACTACTAATTTAGCTCCAGTGTTAGTTCCTTTGTTTTGAAGTTATAATTTTGGCCTTTCAGAAGTAAACTTGGAAATTTTTACTCCTTTTTCTTTTGACACAAAATTTGTCATTTAGACCCAGACTGGGTCCGGTGAACAAGAGTGCTCCCCAAGCCTTTCATTCCTGAGAAAGGGGAGCTTGCAGCAGGTGTGTGCTTCATGGCCTGGTGGTCTTCTCCAGCACACTGCTGAAGAGGCCTGGAACATTCCACTTCTAATGCAGACAGATAAAGCACGGAACCTTGTTATGAGTCTCTCCATGGATGAAACGAGACAGTGCCTGTGGGATTCCTCTCTGCCATCTTCGTCACTCTGTTCTCATTGGATTCTTCTGTGGCAGTCAAGTCTTCTTGATGGTTGGGCAATGGTAGAGGTGAAGTAGTTGAAATAAAAACATCACAGCTGCTGCCTCTTCTATAGGATGTCTAAATTCACACCATTCCAGTGTGGACTGAATGATCTTATTTCTTGGCTACATTTTTCCCTTATTTCTTTAAGGGAGAAAGAAAGGAAATCATATGGCAAGTTTGATTAAGGGGACCTACCAGGGCCAGTATTTTGAATTGTCTTGGTATTTGATGCCCCAGAAGTTTCTACTCCTCTGGTTGGAGCATTACAGGAGGCTACTGCATGGCTGCGAGATTCTCTCTTCTGTGAAGTGGGAGGACAGTTAGGAAAGGGAAGGTGGTGGGAGGGGGAAGCCAATGTGATGCATGGACTGTGGGTGTATGCTCTAGTCTCAGGAAAATCGCTTGTCCGTAGGAGCATGTGCAGAGGTTGTGCATCTGGAATTTGATCTCCCCAGAAGGGCTGCCTACTCCTAGAAAAAGTATGTCTGCCCCCAGGGGCTTGGGCAGGCCAGCTGAAGATCACTGTGGTAATCCAGGGTCTCATGGATGGGGAAATAAATTTATCCCAGGGCATAGGGAATGTCATGGAGCAGAAGGCTTGGGTTCATCATTCGCAAAACAGTGTTCCTGAGCTGAGGGATGCGCATACTCATGAGCTGCCCAAGTGGTGGAGTGGCCTGCTCCCCAACACCAGCTCACCAGCTAGAAAATACAGGCTTGTCAGCCTTTGACTTTTGTTTCCAAGCAACACGTTTGTAAACTATATTTACTGTAAGTTTTGTCTCCCTCTGCTGGCATAAATCATTAGTGCAGACTTTGTCTACCCATTCTCTGATCCTAGATTTTTAGCATTAAGTAAAATCTTGAAAAATCTCAGCTCCCCTACGTGTCACCTTCTAGATGGCTCTCAAAGTCACGTCTGAGCCTGAAAGTTTCCCCAGGCCATGGTCCTCCAAACCTAAACCACTGGCGTTGCCACTCATTTATGCATAAAGTTAGCAAAAATAAGACAAAGCTTTTGGCTTCTCTGCATGGTGTATTGTCTAAAATCAGTCCTTACTCTGTTTGGCCTTTGTCTTTTGAACTGATCAGAGCTTTGTTTTGCATGTGGTATTCCTGCTGAGACCTTTTGGAATGACTACTTACTTGCATTTTATTTCCCTATGTTTTGCAAGCTTGAATTAAGGAAAGTGGATACTGTTAGTGTCATTAAAAATGTCATCATTTTAAAGATGTGTGGTACAATTCAGGATTCGGTATACAAGTGGTCACTGTACAGGTAAAGTTTGGGCCTTCCTTTGGTCCCCACTTCACCTGTTTTGATATCAGGTACCTTTATTGATGTTATGTTTAATCTGCCCCCCCCCAACCCCCTGCCCCGGCAGTTTCCTGCTACTGCCAATCCGTTTCTTATATTCTTATAGTATTATGGTAAATGTTCAGGATATAAAAATGAAAATTTAAAAAAAAACAAGAAGGAAGAAAATTACAAACATCTCA
>CAUYQG010043555.1:0-14862 GCA_963574415.1 Tarsius wallacei | reverse complement strand
GATCACTGAGTATGATTGACTCTAAATCCGTTGAAGTTGCTGCGAAGTCCACGTTTGTTTTTCTTTAACAGTCCCCCTTTTCATTGCTTTTTAATTTCTCTTGCTAAGATGAACTACCTATGCCCACTCCACATGAGAGGCTGCCCGGTCCACACAAGCGCTGATCCTCTTATCTGCCCAAGAACATGGCTCCTGTAGGCGCCCTTCCTTGCATCCTCATTTTCCATCTTTCGACTGAGTCGTTGCGTCTTTAAACAAATGTGTCGGAATCTCTCTCTCTCTGGGAAAGCAAGCCGTCTCTGACCTTCACCTTCCTCTAGCTCCTGCTTCTTATCTCCACCCCATTTTGCAGGAGGATTTTGTGAAGGAGTTGTCTAGACTTGCAGTCTCTTCTTCACCTCCTCCCATTCTCTCCTGAAGCCACTTCATTCATTCATTCAAGATGTTCTCTGGGATTTGCATGAATAGCACTGCCCTAGAGACCATGGTCACTTGCCTTTGGAAATGGGCAGGAGTTTGTTTCAGAGGGATTCTCCTGACAAGAAGGAGCTCTCATTTAGACTCAGAGTGAACACAATACATGAATACATGAACACTGAATACAGAGGTAGAGAAGGAATGGGCAAAGGGAGTTATTACCAAGGAGATGATTTTGAAGTTCATTTACAGAGGAGAGAAAATGAAGTCTGCGGCACACAGCTCTAATTGTGAGTGCAAAGTGTGTTTGGGATCATCTGTAGGGTTCATTCGGACCAAGATTCACACTTTGCCACTATATATCCAGGAAGACTGGGATCATGAGGAGAGATTAATGCCCTTGGAAAAGTCTGAAGTGGCGAGAGATCCTTGCTTGAGTAATTGAAAGCTGAACTGGACAAAGCACTATGAAATATAATTTGGCCCTCTTCTCCAGGGAACCGAGAAAATGATCTAATAGGTCTTTTCCATCTCTGCTTTTTGTGACCTCTGGATGTTAACATCACTCTTCCTCGTTATGTCAAAATGAATTGCCTATTTACTGCTGAACTCCAGAAAGCAATTTTTCTCCCCAGGTAAGACAACAACCCAGTGCTGGATATATGCGCTTCATCTCAACTTAATCAGTGTCCAAGGAGCCATTTTTAAGTGGGTAATATTATTTCCAGGACATTTTGCTTATTTGCTGGGTAATGGTTCCCTTTCACTGCCAAGCCAGAGCTCTCCCACATTTTAGAAGTTCCCAAAAGAATATGAAATGTATTTGCAAAATGGAAAGGCAAAATGGAGTGGCCCAGCCTTTAAGTTGCCAGTAATCTTCATGGTAGGGCCATTTATTAGTACTGGAATCTGCTTAGGCTGTTTTTCTCCATAACAATAAACACTGAAAAACATTGATGCAGGATGACTACATTTATATTCCAGCATTGCATAAATTTCCTTTTCTTGGGCAGGCAGAAGGAATAGAAGTCATTATTTAAATTTTTTTTTTACCAAACCATAAATAAATGGTGTTCTTTGGAGAATATATATATGTACGCACACGTATATACACATGCCTACATATATGAATATATCATTTCTGTCACTAAGAGTAAGTGAAAGGTGGCTAATTTGTAATTTACAACAAAAATAGATCATTGTTTCCTGCACAGTCTTGATTAAATGAGGCAATAAATCATATGTCTAAAACATGCCAAGCATCTGCCAAGGCAAAAGTTGGCTCAGAAAGTGACGAGCACAGAATGGTGGAGCGGTAGGAGTTTTATAGTCTGTGACTGGTGTGACAAGTAATGATAAAGGGCAGTGTCGTGTCGTCTCCACTGATAGTCCAGCAACAAATTTTCCATTGTAATTCTTTTGTTTGGCTCTCTTTATCTTCATTTAAATGGGCTGCATCTCCTTGAGCGCCAGCAAAGATATATATTTTCCCTGCTAATGATGCATCTCCCGTGCTCCCAGCATTATTTTTACACTTGATAAAGTTCACCTGTGGAGGGGACGGTCATCCGTCAGCTTGCTGCAGCAGAGACAGACACGACATTGGTGCTTTCCACTCTCTGTGGACAGACAAGTCCTGCATTGCTAGTGTTCTACCAAGGCGGCTCTCCCAGGAGAGATCTGTATTTTTTTTTTTTTTTTTACCAATAACTTCATAAAGCTCATTCAACCTGTAAATTCTGCCTGGCTGATTTTCAAAATTTGTGTGAGACCATATCCTTGTTTTTGAGTCCGAGACCAACTACCCTTTTTACCTACTTGATTAAGAGGAAAATAAAGAAATACACATGAAAGGCTATTAAAAATTAGTTAATAAAATCGAAGGTGAACAAGCATTAAGGTCAATAAGTGAAATGCCTCTCTTTGAACAGCCCATGAACAAATAAGATGTAATACAAATGTGGTGAAAGCAGTCACATAGTGAATGGTGGGAAATGCAGGTTACAACCCTCAGAGCTTTGTAGCTTACAAAGACCAGATATAGTAAACTTTCACGTGGGGAGATAATATCTCCAGATGGAGCTGATTTATTCTAGGTGATTTGTACAAATGGTAGATGAGTTCTGAAAAGGAAGATTCTGGAACTTAAATTAGAGGAATAATATTTACATAGAGAAGAGGGAGCAAAGGAAGTTGTGGTCTTGGGAAAGAGGAAGAAAAAGGAATAAGGAATCCTGGGATGGTCTTTTGTTATAAAATCAAAATGATAAACTAAACAACCGACCAAGCAATCAAACAACAACAACAACAACAAATCCCTGCTTGGGTAGCTTCTTACAGAAAAATACTATACAATGCAGTTATGTGAATCCTTTTATGTGAATCCAAAGGAAATAGGAAATGCTAAAACAAGCTATGATCACTCATCTTGTATTTTTCCCTTAGTGACTGTATTAGTCCATTTGGCATTGTTATAAAGAAGTACCTCAGGCAGGACGATTTATAATAAAAAGAGGTTTATTTTGGCTCATGGTTCTGCATGGCACTGACATTGGCTTCTGGAGGCCTCTGGAAGCTACAGTCATGGTGCAAGGGAAAGGGAGCTGGTGTGTCGCATGGCAGAGAGAGAGAGAGGGAGAGAGAGAGAGAGAGAAGGAGGCACCAGGTACTTTTTCTATTTTTTTTTTAAAGAAAGGTAGATTTATTAAAGGCACAATGAGCAGGACAATAGTGTGAGTGTCTGCTGTCTGCTGCCAGTGCCAGGTACTTTGAAACCACCAACTCTGAGTGAACTAACAGAGCAAGAACTCACTCTTTACCAGGAGAATAACACCAAGCCATTCATGACAAATCTGCCCCCATGACCCAGTCACCTCCCACCAGGCCCCACTGCCCACACTGGGGATCATGCTTCAACATGAGAGCTAGAGGATTCAAGTCTGAACGATATCAGTTACCATGATTTTTAAATGTTTTCATTTTCATATTGATATTTTGGGAGCTAAGTAATACACACACAGGCAAAATATTTAATACAAAGTATATGTTGCTACTGAGAATATATCCGGAGAAACTCAACTCACTCTATGGAAAAGATACCTGCATATGCATGTTTACTGCAGCATTGCTCACAATAGCAAACACATGGAACCAACCATGCTGCCCATTGAAAGAGGACTGGATAAAAAAAAATGTGGTATATATACATGAAGGAATGTTACACAGCCACAAAGAAGGACAAAATTATGAACTTTGCAGCAACTCGGATGGACTTAGAGTCTATAATACTGAGTGATCTAGCACAGAAGAAAAAACTGAGTTTCACATGTTCTTGCTCATAAGTAAGTGGACCTTAAACAACTATCATAATACTATAAGAAAGGGATTAGCTTTAGTGGAAACCTGCCAGGGGAGGAGGAGGCACACTTCATCAACAAGGGTACCTGCATAACGAACATTTGTATACCTAACCCTGAATTGTACCTCATATCTTTAAAACAAAAAATTTTAAAAAGTATATATTGAAAAATAAATTTCACCTCATACTTCTAGTGCTATGTTTTTCCTCACCAGGAGTAATCTCTTTTACTAGTTTATAATCTACATTTCTAGAATGAGTATTTGAGGCATGTAGAATTATAATATCTATAGATGAATATACACATGTATTATACATATATGTATACATGCTGACACATGCATATATGTGTGCGTATGTAATAAATTTCTACCACAATTTTTTAAACACTAGGGATTTACTTTGAAAATATAGCTAGAAATTATACTACTGGTCATAGAAATATGCTGTTTATTTATGCTCATTTTGTATTAAGAAATGGCTTCAGTTTTCATTTTATGGTTCCGGTGAATTCTCGAGAAATGCAACTAAAAATGATCACTAGGAGAATTGAAACATGTCTCAAATCGTTCTGATATTGTCAAGTTGTCCTGGGAGAGACACCAGCATGGGAAAGCCAGGCCAGTCCATGGCAGCCAGAGCTCGTGCTTCCAGCTCTGTGATACTTGGGCTCAAACCACACAGAGAGGAGCTTGTCATTTTTTTTAATAACAAAAATGAACTCTCAGTAAAATGACAAGAGTAGGCACCAACATAGCAGGACCCAAGTTCCTCCTTGCTTTCTTAAATTCAGTGCTAAATCAGAATGGGGATATAAAAAGCAATTCGTAAAGTGCTAACTCTGACAGCCACGTTCTCTATGAAGTGAAAAGTTCAGAAAGATGCCTAGAAGTTTTGTTGGGAAGTTTTCTCTGACAATAAGTTTCAAATAATTTTTACTTGCTCAGTTAGGTACAAACATTGTTTTGCAATTTTGTTGAGAAGGAACAGAGGATGACTTAAACTAGTTGAAGCGGAAGGGGGTATTTTAAAAGTAGGAAGCATAGTTGGGTCACCCTAAAATTTACCTTCATTTTACAGAGTAGGAAACTAGGGATTGGGAGGATGAACAACTGGTCCTTCTTACTCTTCCCCTTCGGAGAACACAACTCACAACCACTTTGAAGCTTTTTCTAAGGAAACCACTCAGATCCTCCCAAATTCCATGTCTTTGGGGACCAAGAGGGGAGCATCCTTTTTCTTCTTTCAGGTGATTGTTCTTCCAGTCATAAGCCAAATTAAATCAAACCAAACCAAACCTCTTATTGGCCTTTGATTCTCCTGCATTCTGTTACGCTATCTCTAAATTGCTTCCTCACTGTCGATTATCAGTTACTTGTTGCATCCTCTTTCTAGTTGAGGATATTGGGACCTGAATGATTTCAAAACCTGCTCAGGTAATTTACCTTAAATGTTGCTTCCTTGACTTTAGTGACAGTTACTTTCATTACACTTCAGCTACCTGTTCTCAGGACCTCATCTTGTGTCTTGCCCACACTCTAAACCTCTCCAAGTAAGAATTCTAGCATCTGAATCTCAGACCACGGTTTTCTATCATCTGCTTCCTTCTGCTCCTGTCACCTTCTGCTGTCATTCTGTCGTCATCCTCATTTTCTTCCAATTCAACAGTTTTTTCCTGATTCCTATCCCCCTCTACCCAGCATGAATTCCACAGGTCAGCATCGGAACCAACATCACTGACTTCCCTGACCTCACTATCCCTCTGCATACACTTGAGCACTTGACCAGATCTCATTTCTATATCAGAGCGACTATATATCTTGTGATTACTAAACCCAGGAGAAAAATTGATGCTTGTCTTAGTTAGCTTGGGCAACCATGACAGGACAACACAGACTGGAGGCTTAAACAACAGACATTTATTTCTCACAGTTCTGTAAACTGGAGTCCAAGATCAAGGTGCCAGTGGGGTTGCTTTTTGGCTAGCTGATGGAACCCCAGTTCTACTGGATCCAGGTCCCACCCTTATAACCTCATTTAACCTTCATTACCTCTTTAAAGTTTCCATCTCCAAATGCATTGACAATGGGGTAAAGTCTTCAGCATATGACTCATTGGGGGACACAATTCAGTCAATAAGAATGTTAAAGAAGATATGTCTGTGAATATGGAGACCACAACAAATGGCTACCCTTCAATCTTGGCTGGGTCCCCAAAACCAAAAGTCAGTCTTCACACTGTTCTTGGTGACCTCCTTCTCCAGCTCCCAGAAAAGTACCTTTCACCTGTCTTCAAGCGTCTCTTCAGTCATTACTCTTTACTCTGCCAAATGAAGCTTTTGACTCTTTTTCACTAAAAGTTAGAATCTATTTCAGTTTCTCATCAGATTGTGAGCTCCTTGAGGTCAGGGAAATGTCTTGTTCATTTTTATATCCTTAACATAATGCTTGACATATCTTAGACACTCAATAAATATGGAATGAATAATTTTACCATTTCCCTATCCACAGAATGGTTGTCATCTACATCCAACTTTATGTCGGCTCAGAGGATGTGATTTACGGCCTTACCTGACCAGCCTGTCTACCTGGACCACCCTGTCTCTCATTGGCTTCTCTGGAAACTTGTCTTATAAGTTGTCGCCTCGCAAACATTCAAATTCTTTCTCAAATAACTCCTTCTCTATCCATAAACAGTTTCAAATCTCTCTAATACCAGATAAACTAACACAAATATTCCTCTAAAATTGAATTTTTTAGTAGTGAATACTATAAAATGTTGTTCTTCCATCATCTCTACAATTTGTGGAAAAGATGATCTTTATTCCTTATCATGCTGGGATCTGAGGTCAACCGTTCCCTTGATCTTTATCCCTTATCTTAATGTGATCTGGTGCCCAACATTCCCTTGACCTTTATTCCTTATTGTCTGTGATCTGGCATTGACCTTTCCCTTGATTCTTATTCTTATCTTCCTGTGATCTGGCATTGGGTCACCTTTCCCTTGATCTTTTTCCCTTATCTTAATGTATCTGGCATCCACTTTCCCCTTGATCTTCATTCTTATCTTCCTGTGATCTGGCATCCACCTTTCTCTTGATCTTCCTCCCTTATCTTGCTGTGATGTGGCATCCATCTTTCCTTTGATCCTCATTCCTTATCATGCTATGATTTGGAATCCAACTTTCCCTTGATTGTTATTCTTCATTTTACTGTGATTGGGCATTCACCTTTTCCTTGATCTTTACTCCTTATTATGTGGAGAACTGTCATCCACCTTTACCTCTGTTTTGAAGTTGCTATTGCGGTGACTTCCGTTGTCAAAGTGAACACAAGTTCTAACCTTTGTCTCATTTACCGTGATACTTCTTCGGAAACTTCATTCATGGCGTTTATAGCTCTCTGATCCTACGAGAAGCTCCTTTTCTTCTCCTAACCTGTAAATGCTGGTGTTTCCCAGAGATCCTTTCTTGGTCTACCCTTCACCGGTCTCCCTATTGATTTCAGCCTGCCCTATGGACTAATGACGCCCCAGACTTCATCTAGTCACTCAGGGCTTTGTGCTACACATGTTGTCTCCCTGAAGCAGAGGTACAACTAGTGGGAAGCTTTGCTCTAAGGCACAAGATCATATAGCTACTAGTTTGGGGATGGTCTATTCCATGGTGTCTCAGAGCTTTTGGCATTTGGGGCCTGAGGAATGCTTATTATGGGAGATGTTGTGAATGTTTAGCAACGTCACTGGGCTTTATTCTCTAGAAGTCAATATCTCCAGATGTTGCCAAATGTCCACTGTGTAACGAACCCCTGATCTATCTGAAAGTGGCATTATAATAACAACAAGAAAAAGAGGAACAATTAGTTTATTGCACTATTGTTAGTTTCCAGAAATGAGCCTGAATTTCAAAATAATGTGATCTTGATTGGAGTAAAATCATGATGTCTTGAAATCTGCACTTCTTTCCCCACCACCACCCTCTGGACTTTGTCCGCTTGTCAGGGACTTTGGCAAAACTTCCTGGAGTTATATTCTAACCCACCCTTTTGTTATTTACTTTCCCTGGAAAATTGATGAGCAGCAGTAGCAGCAGTGAGCGAGCTTCACAGCAGCCTAGAATAGAATGTCCTTGTGGAGGGAGAGGTGGGGATTACCGACAGCCAACTACTCCCTAAAGAGGGAAAACACAACTTCAGGGGAGCAATTTAAGCTGTACCGAGTTCACTGTTTGACAAATGATTGACACTTGAAATGGCTTGATCTCTTTATGTACATGAATTTAACTGATGTGAATATAGAAGTTACTTCAGTAAAGTTCTAGACCTCACTATCTCATCATACTTTTTTAAAAGACTAAATACACACGTTTAAGTCTTTTCTGCCCTAACAGACTGCACATCTTATAAGAATGTGTCCCTCCATAGCACACTTTGACAGACAACCTGTCTCCACCTTCTGTGAAGTTTGTTTCTTGGTGAACCAGTCATTGAGAGTAGGGACTTGGCTTTAGCAGTTTTGGAAAGAATTGGTGTCTTGGGAGTGAAAAACTGAGCATGTCTAGACAGATGAAGTTGCTGGTTTAGTCTGGGGAGACCTAAACAAAACAAAATGTAAAGCAAGAACAAAATAATCTCAGTCAAATACTTATTACATTAAATAATCTTATAAATTAGATGCAAAATAATCCTTTCCCTTCCATGACATGATGCTTAAGTAGATTAACCAATCCCTAAAGCATGAAGGAAGAAAAATTTTGTATCCACTGGACCACAAAATGAACTATGACAATTATACTCCATCTGAAACTTGACCAAAACTTGCATTCTGCAAACCTCTTTATAGAATGATGTAGGTACAACCAAAAGGGAAATATTCACTTTAAAGCAATACTTTGAGTTTCCCATTTGTGAAAGATTTATGTTTTCTGAAGTTTCTTAAAGCAGATCAGTTGCTGTGGCTGGCAGATAGCCAGCTGATTAGAGAGAATTGAGATCAGGTATTTTTTTTTTCCATTAGTGTCTCTGGTTGCCCTATTTTGGAGTCATTGCTTTTTCTTCCTAGAAAATTCAAGGCATGCAATTCCCCCTTAGATGAAACCCTTAACCAGGCGATTGTGGAACTGAGGTTTCCCTTAAATGATTCTGACATTCTTCGGAAGCTAAACCGTTGATCACCTTTAATCTTAATGGATTGGAACTAATTTCTGAAGACTGAAAGTTTCCTCAACTGTAAAGGAAATAAATTATAAGGAACACCAACAAAAATCCGACATACAGAAAACATAAGCTTCAGAGAGGAAAAGTCATGTCTTCACCAAACAGATGATCACTCACGACTAATACTTTCTGCATAAGATTTTAGGACACATTTTTTCTCTGAAAAAATACTTAGACATTCTTCTTATGTGGCATTACTTGAATACAGCCTTAAAAAAGCATATCAATCTCCCCATGCTCTGTTTCCTAACCCTATTGCAGTTTTCTTAACTTTTGTTTTGTTTTGTTTGAGTTGGAGTCTCACTCCGTCGCCCAGGTTGGAGTGCAGTGACACACTCGCGGTCACCCCAGCGTCAATCTGCTGGGCTCAGGCAATCCTTCCGCCTCAGTCTTCCAAGTAGCTGGAACTACAGATGTGTGCTACCACGACTGGCTAATTTTTTGATTTGTTGTAAGATGAGGTCTCCCCAAGCTGTCCAGGCTGTTCTTGAACCATGGGCTCAGGCAATCTGCTCACCTCGGCCTCCCAAAGTGCTGGGATTACAGGCTTGAGCCACTGTGCTTGGCTTATTTTTCTTAACTCTTATGACAATCTGAAATATTATACATTTTGATGTTATTCTTTCTATGCTAGGGTCTAAGCTTCATCAAAACGGGGACTTTGTTTTTCTTTACTGCTATATTCTGAGTACCCAGAATAGTGTCTGCCAAATAGTAGACACTCAATAAATTAGCATAACAGCATCCCTAATTCGTGGATTTATGTTTATATCTTAAACTTTAATCTCACTTTCTCTTGTGTCTGCAATTGGATCACTTTATACTCAGCCTCTTATTTTTATACTATTGCCCTTGACTATCATAGATCAATTTGCCACCTGTAAAATTATGGACCATCAAATTTGGATTTCTCTACTCACAGTAGAGCTGTACTCAAACTACCACATTAAGATAGCTGTTTGTTTACTCAAAAGAGTCCTATAAATATTTCTTTTGGCTATTTATTTGATTACCAAATCAAATAAGCTTCCAGAATTTCCAACTTTATCTCTCTTTGAAATGTTTTCTTTTTCTCTTTCATATTGATTATTTCCTTTCCTTATAATAAAAAATCATTATCTTCCTTTCTGCTTTCTCTTTTTTAGGCTGAATAAAGCTAGTTGACATAAGATAATAAATGCTGAAATACTTTGAAAAAGATAAAATATTCTGAAGTTTTAAGTCTCTTGCAAAGCACTTTCTGACCCTGCTGACTTTTGCACATTTTTTAAGAAGCAAATTATTATGACTTTATCATATTTTTCTGTTTATCATTACCTCATTCAGGAATTTTCAGAAGTTTGCTTGCCTTTTATTTATTCAATCTCTGTCCTTCACATAGGGAAAGACTCAGATCCAAGTTTCAGAATGCATGGGGATAAGAAGTTCTATTCTGTTGGGTTTTGTTTTTTGGGTACCGTTTTCTTGACAAGGAAGACATGTACTTCATCTATTCTGCAGGAGATGCACTGGCATCAACAAGAGTGGTATGGGATCTGCCAAGTAAGTACTCACTTCAGCTTGTCTTTCTTCTCAGGATGGTTTCTTTTGCATTTAAAGGTTCAGAAGGTAAGTGCTAGCCACAGGCATTTGCTGGGTGGAGGTAGTATCCAGTGTTCAGTTATGTTTGTGGAAGTTTTCCATCACAAAGATCTTATTTCTGTGTGTCAAACAAACACTTTATCTAAATTGCCAACCAATAAATGTTAAGCCTAGTTTTTATCCTGATGGTTTTCCGTGGGGAAAGGTGGGTGAAAAGTGGCAAATTCTAGAATTCCCTAGAGAAATTATTCCACCGACACAGCCCCTTCATTCTTTCTAATGTGGCGTGTAGATAAATCCATTTGTGGACTGTGGCAGGAAGAATAGTCTGGAAAACTTAGGGAAACAGATTCTCCCCAAGAGGCTGCAGAAGGAATATAGCCCTGCCTACTCATTCTGGACTTTTGACCTTTAGAACCGGAAGATAATAAATGTGTGTGTTTTAAGCCACTAAGTTTATGGTAATTGGTTACAGAAGCAATAGAAAACTAACATAGTGGTGCTTACTGGCATGTGCAGTTTAGAAAGAAATTCCTGCTCCTGCTCCAGCTTTTAATAAGAATCAGTGTTTTTTTTTTGTTTTTGAGTTGGAGTCTCACTCTGTCGCCCAGACTGGAGTGCAGTGGCACGCTCCAGGCCACCACAGCCTCGACCTGCTGGGCTCCAGCGATCCTTCCGCCTCAGCCTTCCAAGTAGCTGGAACTATAGGCGCGCTACCATGCCCAAATCAGTGCTTTGATATTTCACTAAGAGCGATTCAAAATAATGCTGTGGCTTCTTATATAAATTTAAGAATATTGATAAGGGAAAATGAGGGTTTTGTTAAAAAAAATCTAAAATATGCACTGATGAAGAAATGTACTGAAACTTTACTTCTGTCTTCGATTTACCACAATTTTTCCTATCTCCAACTTTTCAGAAATACCATCCATAATCAAGAGCAAGGTTGTCCCAACATGTCAAAAGATTTGAAAGAATCTTGATAAGTAAATATCTAGGGCTACTAAAACACAGCTCTTCATGGTAGTCCATTTCCCAAGTGATTACACAACAAATTTTCTCTAAGTGCTTCATAGGGCTTATAACTGCTGAATAAATAGATTATTGCTAAGGGAGAATTTTCAGAGGATTCCAGCTTCTTTCTGATGTTGGGACTCTGTAAATGTGGTAAAACAGGATCCTGCAAAGAGAGAACTTGGTCTGTATGGACTAGCCACAAAGGGAAACGGGATAAGCTACATCCATCACCCTGTAAGATAAAAGACAGCAGAAAGTGCAACATGGGATGCGATCATTTCACGTCTTGACTCCAAGGGAAATTATTGTTATTATCTTTTAAATGAGCTTTTATTATATCTCCCAGGCTGGACTCATACTCTTGGGCTCAAGCGATCCTCCTGCCTTAGCCTCCCAAGAAGCTGCGGTTGTGGGCATGAGCTACCATGCCCTGTTGGCTCCATGGAAAATTATTAGGGTCTCTTAAGGTATATGCAGTGACTTTAGGTGGCCGTTTTGCCAAAAATTATGCAGAGATATTCTTCAGCTAGTGGGTCCTTATTTCTAACTTCAGTAAGAGTGAAGGATATACTATTTAATTATGATTCTGTAATATTGTTTCCATAGGCGATGAGAGTAAGGAAAGCCTAGCCTTGCAAATTCAATGAAAAAAAAAAAAACCTGTTACCATTTTGTGTGCTGTTAATAAATGGTACTAGGCATGTAAATGGCAAATCTTTTGCGCATTTTGCAAGGTAGATTTTATTATCTCTTCTTTAGCCGGTGAAACTGGGTTTAAGAAGTAGATTAACTTATCCAAAGTGGCAGAGCTAGGATTTGAACCCAGATCTATCTGAGACAATATAGCCCATCTCTTTCTAGATTTGTTGAGAGACTATGTTAGGGAAAAGCAGGATTGTATGTTCTCTAATGGGCTCAACTGATTTTTTTGGATCAGAAGAATTTAAGCCAAAGGCATAACCAAGTGTCTGAATACAATTATTGTGTTAGTTGAAGAGACCTTGGGAAAAAACTAACCTGGGCACGTTAGTTACTTCAGAATGTAGAAATACGATCAGTGTAGCTGACACTAAGCTGTTCTTTCTGAAAAGAATTGACCAGTCAGGTTCTAGCTTATTATGGTCATCCTTAGAATGTGGCTATGAGATAATATCGAGGATGCTTTCAGCTTCTCTTTTATGAAGGGAGTATGCCGCTGCTTTATTTGAAATCTGATTCTTATTGCCTAGATATAATTTAAGAAGGAAGTTGGTCACATAACTCCATGTGAATTTGGGAATTTTGTCTGCCAAAGATGCCTTCCTCAGATTCTTGGAGAGATATTTAAAATAAAATGATCGAGAAGATAAGGACTTGGGGATACAATCAGAGCAATCTACTGGGTCAAATGATGAACTATGATTAATCATTCATCACTGATTCATTACTGATGTGATAAAACATGATGAAATGATTAAATATGATAAATAGTGGGAAAAACGTGTTTTCTTTACTTAGATGGCCAAATATTTAAAAATTCAGCAAATATAGTTACACAACTATAATTTTTCATGAATTTCATGTATTCCTTAGAGACTCTCAGTCAGACATTTTAATGATGGTGAGACAATGGGTATCCAGGATGTTGTTTTAATTTGGGCTTATAACTGCTTGATGCTGTTTTAATTTGGCTTTTTGATAATTAGGTGGGTAATAATTTGAGTTCAAACACCTAAAAAAGATATATTCATGTGTTTTCAAAAATATAACTGTTGTTGAATGCCAGTGTTTGTTGAAAGTCAGTGTTACTGCTAATACGTTGTTAAGTGCAGGCATGGGGCCCTTCTCATGGTGCATTATTGCCCAAGACAGACATCGTCCATAACCTTTGGATGGGGCCCAGGCCTGCACCACATTAAGTCCCTCCAGAGAATAGTCACCTGGAAACCAGGGCATCATTTATTCCCTTAATCTAGAATTTCTTGGTCTGAAAACCAACATTTCAGGGTGGACAGACCCTAGGATAACCCTCAGTAATTCTCAGTTCCTGGTGTTCGTGCCTTTGTGTTATGCCTTCTTGTTAAATGCACGTGAAGAGTGTGATTTCCTTTTCACCACATCCTCTCCAGCATCTGTTATTTTTTTGAGTTATTGATAACGGCCATTCTGACTGGAGTTAGGTGGTATCTCAGTGTAGTTTTAATTTGCATCTCCTTGATGACTAGTGAGGTTGAACATTTCTTCATGTATCTGATGGTCACTCGTATGTCTTCTTTTGAAAAGTGTCTGTTCAGCTGGGCTCGGTGGCTCAGCCTGTAATCCTAGTGCTTTGGGAGGCCGAGGTGAGTGGATTTCCTGAGCCCGCGGGTTCAAGACCTGCCTGGGCCACTTGAAGAGACCTCATCTCTACAAAAAATCAAAAATTACCCAGGCATGGTAGTGCGCACCTGTAGTTCCAGCTACTTGGAAGGCTGAGGTGGAAGGATTGCCGGAGCCCAGCAGGTCAAGGCTGCAGTGGCCGAGAGCAGCCACTGTACTCTAGTCTGGGTGACAGAGTGAGACTCCAACTCAAAAAAAAAAAAGAGTGTCTCTGTTCATATCTTTTGCCCACTTTGTAATGGGGTTGTTTGTTTTTTTCTTTTCAGCACGTTTGAATTCCTTGTAGATCCTTGATGTTAGGCCTTCTTTTGAAAAGCGTCTGTTCAGCCAGGCTCGGTGACTCAGCCTGTAATCCTAGTGCTTTGGGAGGCCAAGGTGAGTGAATTTCCTGAGCCCGCGGGTTCAAGACCTGCCTGGGCAACTTGACGAGTTGGCATGGAGTTGGCAAATGTTTTTTCCCAGTGTGTGGGCTGTCTCCCTGCTCTCTTGATGGTTTCTTTGACTTTGCAGAAGCTTGTCAGTTTAATGAGGTCCCATTTGTCTATCTTATCTCTTATGGCCTGGGCACTTCGGCTTTTGCTCAGGAATTGGATGCCAGTTCCAACTTCCATAAGGCTGTGTCCTGCATTTTCTAAAGTTCATATGATTTGAGGTTTTACATTTAGGTCTCTGATCCATTTAGAGTTAATTTTTGTGTATGGGGATAGATAGGGGTCCTGTTTCACACTGTTGGTGGGAGTGTAAACTAGTATAGCCTCTGTGGAAATCAGTGTGGCATTCCTAAAAGCTCTAAAAATCAACCTTCCATAGGACCCCATAATCCCCCTACTGGGAATATACCCTGAAGAACTCAAATCACTCTATAAAAAAGATACCTGCACATGTATGTTTATCACAACATTGTTCACAATAGCAAGA
>CAUYQG010043554.1:0-68399 GCA_963574415.1 Tarsius wallacei | reverse complement strand
AAACGCAGCTCCGGGCCAGGAGGGATCAGGAGGGGCCTCTGGGCTTCACTAACTCTCTCCACCCTGCTCAGACTTCTCCATTCAGCTGGCATCTCTGAGCAAAAGCAACAAAAGTTGTTCATTTTCTTTCTTTTTTTTTTTTTTGAGTTGGAGTCTCACTCTGTCGCCCAGACTGGAGTGCAGTGGCCGCTCCCGCCACCGCAGCCTCGACCTGCCGGGCTCCGGCGATCCTTCCGCCTCAGCCTCCAAGGAGCTGGAACTACAGGGGCACGCTCTCATGCCCGGCTAGTTTTTGATTTATTGTAGAGATGAGGTCTCGCCAAGTTGCCCGGGAGGGTCTCGGACCCGCGGACTCAGGCAATCCACTCACCTCGGCCTCCCAAAGTGCTGGGATTACAGGCTGAGCCACCGAGCCCCGTGCTCACTCCCGCAGGGTGTGTGAGTACAAGGAAGAAGCTGCAGGGCTGACACTTCCCAGGGAGCCACTGCCAGGCTGCAGGACAAGCTGCAGGGCCGCCAAGGTGGCATGACCCAGCGCTGGGGTGAAGGACTCAGCAGAAAGCCAAGGACAATGGCAGGCTTCAGAGAGATGTCCTTGCTAGCTAGGCGCTCTAGCAAAGTGCACTGGAGGGAGCAACAGAAGCCGTGAGTGGACGGCATGGGGGACAGGGCTGCAGACCCCAGCTTCCCAAGCGGAGGTGATGTCCTGGGCGTCACACACAGCTCACTCCTCCCCTAAGCGGCCTCTGTGCCTCCCCACGACCTCTGTGATACTGTTTTTACGGGGTTCTTTTCTGCCTTGGAGAAATGTGAAATGACTAAGTCCTCAGATCCAACAGACTTTCCCTCTGACTGCTTTTCTTTTGGGTCACAGACACAAAAGATGTCACCCAACACCAGATAACACTCGGTGTCTAGGAGAAGCCTACAGAATTTGTCACGGAGCGGTTACACACTGAGATCAATGTCTCTGGGAGATGAATAATTGGAATTCAAAGAGGGGAATCAAAGCCAGGCCAGAGAAGTTCTGGGGAGGAACCGAAATGCCTTGATCTGCAAGTGTGTTGGGCTAAGGGGGTGGGTCATGCACGAGGACACCAAGCCTGAGGGTGAAAGCACCAGCGGTCACCTCAGAGAACAGCAAAGAGATGTGTTTGGGGACACACGTAAAGACAGAAGAGTGGGACGGTAGCTGGGTGTGGTGGTGCGCACTTGTAATCCCAGCACTTTGGGAGGCTGGGGCGGAAAGATAACTGGGGTCCAGGAATTCAGAACCAGCCTGGGCAACATAGCAAGATCCTCATCTCTACAAAAAATTAAAAAATTAGCCAGGTGTGACGGTGTGTGCTCGGGGAACTGAGGTGGGAGGATCACCTGAGCCCAGGAGTTTGAGGCTGCAGGGAGCAGGGATCATGCCGCCACACTCCAGCCTGGGTGACAGAGTGAGACCTCGACTCAGTCAATCAATCAGTCAAAGACGGGAAGAGTAATTGAGGCCAGAACGTAAAAGGCCTTTAAGGTGAAGTTAAAATGTAAGAGAGAACTCCCCCAAGCTTGAATTTATTTATATAAAAGTGTGTCTTTATTTTTCCGCGTGGAAACTTCTGTCACTTTCTAAGCGCTCTCCGTTTGATGCAATACACCTAGCGAGATGCTTTTTCCACTGCTCAAAACCGTTTTTGAACTCATCCATTTTGATTCCTCTTAGCTTCTGCCATCTTTGTTTCACCTTTTCCACATTGGCAAAATGTTTCCCTTTGAGGAATTTTTCATCCGGGGAAACAAAAAAAAGTCGCTCTTGGCAAGATTGGGTGAATAGGGAGGATAGGACACTGGGAACGTGCCATTATTGGTCAAAAACTGCTAAAACACTCAGTGCGGCGTGGGCAGATGCATTGGCATGGTGGAAGGACCAGTCACCTGTCTGCCACAACTCACGACGCTGCTTCTGCCAATCATGACACGACCTTCTCAAAACTTCCAGAAAAAAAAAAACAAAAAACTTTGGTTGACTATTGGATCCGGAGGAATACATTCTGAATGTACTACAAGGGGCCCACCCTCAGAAATGTAATTCTAGGTTTTTTGGGGCCCCCCCTCGTATGTCATCATATTTTGCCCATTTTATATTTCATACCAATTTAACAAGTACTGACCCTCTGAGGAATGAAGACCTAGAAAGGAAAAAAAAAAAACAGATCAAGGATACCTTGAAAGAAGAAATCTAAGGCCGGGTGGGGTGGCTTACACCTGTAATCCCAGCACTTTGGGAGGCTGAGGCAAGAGGATTGATTGCCTGAGCCTGGGAGTTCAAGACCAGTTTGGTCAACATGGCAAGACCTTGTCTCTACAATAAATCATAAAATTAGCAGGACAGGGTGGCGCATGCCTGTCGTCCCAGCTACTCTGGAGACTGAGGCAGAAGGATCACCTGAGCCTAGCGGGTCGAGGCAATGGCAGCTGTGATCGTGCCACTGCACTCCAGCCTGGGTGACAAAGTGAGACTCCACGAAGGAAGGGAGCGGGGAAAAGTCTACACAAGCCTAGTAAGCTGAGGTCACAGTGTCCAGCAGACCCGGGAACCAACCCCGCTCCCGTGCGCCGACCCCGCTTACCTCCTTCTGCTTTTTAATGATGACGGAGAACTCTGTGTACGGAATCCGTGGGTTCAGCTCACATCCCATTAAAGTGGCTCCTTCATAATCCTTGATGTAGCCAACATATTTGGTTTTGGGTATTTTAATTTCTTTGGAGAAACCCTGCAAAGCAAATAAATCGTTCACCTGGACCCAATGCACCAAGTCCCTGCTGAGGTTCACTGTGCCCCCGGCACCGGGGGAGGCATCCACCGTGCTTCTGTGGAGGTCCCACCGCACCGTTCTGAGGACACATGTGAAGACAGAAGAGTGGGAGGGTAGCCGGGTGTGGTGGCGCACACTTATTGTTTAAAAACACCCAGGCAGTTCAAAAACACCAGAAATCAAACCACGCAAAAAGGAAGCAAGATGACATTTTTTTAAATGGCCCTAATAAAGCACGAATATTGAAAAGTTCAAAACGGAAACAGGTATTAAGTAAAAACTGAGGTTTACTCTTACGCGAAATTACTTAAAAAATACGAGGGATGAAAACTTCTCCCCAGATGGTGAAAGGGGTCCCCAGCGCTCTCCACAAATCAATAACTAGCACTGATCTAAATTCCGAAAGAAAAGCTGGTCAGAAAAATAAAGCAGGCGGGCACAGTGAGTCACACCTCCAATCTAAGTACTTTGGGAGGCTGAGGTCAGAGGATCGCTAGAGGCCAGGAGTTCAAGACCAGCCTGGGCAACAACATAGCAAGAACTCATCTCTACAAAAAATTAAAAAGTTAGCTGAGCATGGTGGTGCACGGCTGTAGTCCCAGCTACTTGGGAGGCTGAGGCTGAAGGATCACTTGAGCCCAGGAGGTCAAGGTTGTGGTGAGTCATGATTGTGCCACTGCACTCCAACCTGGACAACAGAGTGAGACCCCAACTCAAAATACATACATTAATAAAAATTCTTTTTTAAATAAATAAAATTCTATAGTTTTACAGAAGAAAGCAATAAGCAATGTAGAAACAAATATCATACAAGATTAATAGTATTATTATATATTAACCTTAATATATACTATGTATTATTATTATAGTTCTCATAAATCAATGTAAAACTACACATACTAGATAAAAAGGCAAAATACACTGAATTGACAAACCCAGAAAGAAGAAATACAAAGGGTCAATAAACATAGAAAAATAAACCAGTTATCGTAATACTAAAAGAAAAGAATTGGCAGTAGCAGGAAACTGCCAGGAAGGGTGTGGGAAAGCCAGATTGGCAGCAGTGAGAATCTGCCTGGGGAAGGGGGTCACACCTCACCAACAAGGGGACCTGCATAATGATCATTTGTATACCTAACCTTGAATTGTACCCCACGTCTTTAAAATAAAAAAAATTAAAAGTTAAAAAAAAAGAAAAACAAACCAAATTTCATGACAATCAAACACATTCAAATATACAAAGTTTGTTTTAACCTGGAAAAGGAGTAAAAATATTTTTTTGCAATTATCAAGTTCTTTCCAGAGCCCCCTCATAGTTTGCTGACAAGAATAAAAATTTTTACAGTATTTGGCAACACATAGCACACACCTTAAAAGTGTCTGGAAGCGACACCACTTCCTGAGATTTATTCTAAGCAAATTGCCATAGATGAGGCTAAAACACCACATAGAGACACACGTACACACATGCATACCTACCTACAAGAAACACCTCTTCAAAAGTGTGGTGTTGGTTAAATAAACTAGTTTCTATTCATACAACAAAATCCCAGCAGGCCATCAAAAATTATATTAAAAATTATCAGAATGTTAAGTGAAAAAGGCAAGTAATTAAATTCTATACATAGCATGAGTCAATTTTTATGCTTGTATACACACACAGAAAAATATTAAAAAGTATATGTCAAAGCGTTCGCGGTAAATTTCTCTGCATGGTAGAATTAATTACAAGCTGTTTTTCTTTTCTTCTTTGAGCTTGATTACATTTTCCAATATTTCTATGACTATACATTCTTTTGCAGTCATAAAAGTAAATGAAAAATGTTTAGAAATTATAAATCACTGCTGAAAATAACACGCAGCACAAGAATAAGTCTCTAAAAACTGAGCTGAAAACGTCGAATAAGAAAGTATCAAGATGGCCGGGCAGCACACCTGTAATCCTAGCACTTTGGGAGGCGAGGCAGGAAGATTGCTTGAGGCCAGGAGTTCGAGGTCAGCCTGGGCAACACAGCGAGACTCCCATCTCTGAAAGACTTCTTTAAAAATAAAATAAAATCAGATACCAAGGTGGCAGTCAAGCTCCCAGCCTGCTATGTGCTAGAAAAACAGGAATGTTTGCAGGATTTTCTAAACTTCAAGTCTTCCTCTCTGTGTCATAAATGCAAGTCTTCCAGCCCACATGTGTTCTTCCCGTTCATGGAAAACAGTACCCATCCGATGGGAAGGGCTGCTTATTCTGAGGACACCATATTTTAGAATGTCAGGATGCAACATTATTCTCCACTGATCTAGGTCGTTTCATCCACTCACTCAACAGATAGTTATTTAGTGTTTCCTGTGTGCTTGAGACCCAGCCTGAAATCTGCTTCTGAAGGTTTATAAAATAAATGTCCGTCTTTCTTGTTTGTAGGAAACACTGGGGAAGAAACGTATTTGGGCGCAGGCTGCCTGAGTGCATATTAGGAAAAGGAACAGCAGAACATCGTTGCACAGGAAGAAACCCACCTGTTTCTTGAAGTATCCTATTGCATATTCATCTGCATACGTGAGGAAGTTCAGAATGTCGTGTTTTATGTGATATTCCTTCAAGTGATTCATCAGGTGTGTCCCGTAGCCCTGCACGGAAGTTCATATACACACAATCATATTAGATTCCGGAGAAAAGAGACTTCTACAAATTCGCCAGGAAATGTTGGGTAATTTAGGAGTTTTGTACCTTGATATAGTTGACCCACCAGGGTGGCTCCGGAAAGAAGTGTAATATTAGCCCCTTGGGGCAATTTTTGCACTTTGAAAGTGAGCTGCAAAACCCAAAATCCAAAATCCTTGGCCCAAGATAAAATCATCATTTGAAAATACAAGTTTCTGGTTCTTGGAAAATAACACACCAGGCTCCAAGTTCCTAGCTCAGTCTTCAAGATCATTAGCTGAACGTGAATGGGAAAGTCTTTGGAGTAACTGTTGATTATGAATGTCTGCTTTTCTTTAAAGTATTTGAGACCCGAGGTGGGAAGACCTGTGTCCCTGAAAAATGCTCATCTCCCCGAGAACATGTTCTCATCCAAGTGTTTGCTATAGCCCACAGATCAGCAGCCCTGCTAAAGAATGCAGCATCGATATGTAGGAAGTTCAGCTTGGTCTCCTCAGACTTTTCCAAGCAAGGTCCGGGAAGCCCAGAACCTCTGAGTCAGCCAGAAGACAACAGGAAGTAACTAAAGATAGTAAGTAGCATTGAATAAACTAGTAACTACAATATTTATTTTTTAAAATGCAAGTACCAGTTTTTTTCAGTGACATACAAGGCTTAGAGAAAATTTATAAATTTAATGTGATTGCTTCAGAAGCTCATAAAAGGAGATGAAAATAACTCCAAGCATCTATTTTTTTTTTTTTTTTAATCAGAGTCTCACTCCGTTGTCCAGGCTGGAATGCACGCAGTGGCACATTCACGGCCACCCCAGTGTCAACCCGCTGGACTCCAGCGATCCTTCCATCTCAGTCTTCCAAGTAGCCAGAACTACAGGCCCGCACTACCACGCCCGGCTAATTTTTGATTTATTGTAGAGACGAGGTCTCACCAAGTTGCCTGGGCTGGTCTCAAACCCACGGGCTCAGGCCATCCACTTGCCTCGGCCTCCCAAAATGCTGGGATGACAGGCTAAGCCACCGAACTTGGCCAATCCAGCATCTAGACACAAGTATCATCGCACAAATTTTCTAGAATTTGCTGACACATTGTTTCTACATGTGTCAAGAGTGTTTACATATGGGATCACACGGAATCGTAGCCTCCGGGGCAGAAGGCTCTTCAGAAGCCTTCTAGTCTAACTCCCTAACCCATGTGAGGCGAGAAGTTTGCCATCCATCATGAAAAAGTAACTGCTAGAACACCTCTTAGCGTAGGGTCCTGAGATAGACCCCAAGGGCCACATGGTCCTGAGAGGGAATGATCCATTCTCTGGCACTGTAGGGTTGGGAAGTTCTTCATAATGTTCACCCAAGTTCTGGTCCCCACTTATGGCTACTCACTGACCTTCATTCTACTGCTAGAGCGAAGGGTTACAAAGACTCAAGCCCTTGAAGATCATAATCCCACCCACGCCCAAACCTATCCCACAAGCCCCAAGCTAGGCATCACCAGGGCTACGGTCATTCCTCATAGGGCATGATTGGAAGACCCCTTGGCAACTTAATCAACTTTTTCCTGGGCTTTCTTACCATAGCAATGACTTTCTAAAACACAGATCCTGAGACCCAGCATAATACTAATCAGGGGATGGCCTGCCCAGTAAAGAGGAAAACTGTGTCATCGTCTCTCTCTTCTGGAAATGATTCTTCATCAACGCTACCCAAGGACATTTTAGCTTTGCCCAAACACATCACAATGCCAAAACGCTGTGAGTTTGAATACAATTTGGACAAAAAGACAAATGAAATATCTCTCTCCTTGGGGAGATGACAGTAAAATGGAGAAGGTGAACATACAAACACATAATCACATGTGCAGCTGCACTGTTCAACATGGTAGCCACTGACCTTGTGAGGTTATGGAGGAAAATGCTGGACTTGAGTGAGAAAGTAAGAAACACATCAGGAAAAGAATTCTCAGCCAGGCTCAGTGGCTCAGCCTATAATCCCAGCACTTCGGGAGGCCAAAGCGAGACGATTGCCTGAGTCTGCGAGTTCAAGACCCACCGAGGCAACATGGCGAGATCTCGTCTCTACAATAAATCAAAAATTAGCCGGGCGTGGTAGCGCGAGCCTGAAGTTCAGTTACTTGGAAGGCTGAGGCGGAAGGATTGCCAGAGCCTAGCAGGTCGAGGCTGCGGTGGCCGGGAGCGTGCCACTGCCCTCCAGCCTGGGTGACAGAGTGAGACTCCAACTTAAAACAAAAAAGAATTCTCATAATGAGCATTGTATACTTATCACATGTGGACAGGATAACATTTTGTACAGATCAGGTTAAATTAAAAATACCAAAATTCATCTCATCTGCTTCTTTTTTTAATACGGCTGCTAGAATTTTTTTTTTTTAGTTGGAGTCACTCTGTCGCCCAGGCTGGAGTGCAGCTCATGGCCACCTCAGCCTCGACCTGCTGGGCTTAGCCGATCCTTCTGCCTCAGTCTTCCAAGTAGCCATAACCACAGGCGCATACTACCGTGCCTGGTTTATTTTTTTTTTAATTTATTTATTGTAGAGACAAGGTCTCACCAAGTTGTCCAGGCAGGTCTCGAACCCCAGGCTTGGGCAATCCTCTCACCTCAGCCTCCCAAAGTGCTGGGATGACATACTGAGTCACTGCACCTGGCCTAGAAATTTTTAAATTACATAGTGCCTTCATTTGAGGCTCGCCTTGCATCTCTATTGTACAGCATGGGTGCGGAGTGATGTCATATCTACAGCAGGGAAAGGGCCAGGAGATCATTGAGGGGGTAACGGGAGAGCATTTAGAAGGAAAAGAAGGTATTTAAGCACGGCCATCAAAGAGTTTGTCAAATGGAAACCAGGCAAAGAGACGGCTTGGAAGTCTAAATGTAAGATGAGATAAACTTTTACCGAGTGTTATACAAGGATATAAGAAAAATGAGTATCCAACCTACGGGTACAGAAAGGCACCTTAAAAAAAACATGGCCGGGAGCGGTGGCTAATGTCTGTCATCCTAGAGATGGGATGGCTGAGGTGGGAGAAACGCTTGCGCCCAGGAGTTCGAGACCACTCTGAGCAGCATGGCGAGACCTCGTCTCTACTGAAAAAGAGAAAAAGGAAAAAAAGAAAGAAAAGAAAACATAAAATGCAAAAGCTGATTATTACGTAGACTATTTCAAATTTTAAAACTTCTTCCAGATACCCTAAGCCATTGAAGACACCATACACGAAAGAGAAACGGCACATTGAAAGGGCATAGATGCAACATACATGACAAAGATTTAACATCCAAAAATACATGCATAGCTTCTCTAGGACCAATCAAAAGAGAAAGACATGACCTAAAGAAAAATTGCCAAGGGATAGGAATAAGAATAAACATTACAGTCAATTTAAAAAGTATGCTAAACCTCAATGATCATCAGAGCGCTCCACCGTACAACGAAGTGTTTCAGTCACCTGCATGCAAAATTCCTTATGACAGGTGGACCCGGTGTCAGTAAGGGTCGGGAGGAACAATACTCTCTGACACCACTGGTGAAAATGTGAATTGCTACACCCATTGAGAGGAGAATCTGGAAAAGATTTAAGTTAGACTGGCCCTATTCATTCATACAGAAAGTCTGCTTCTCAGCATCTAGAAAAACATTTGCAAACAGAGCCCTATTGCGATGAAAAATTGCAGAAAATACATATATATGTCTTCAACAGGGAGATGATGATGTGAATTCTGGTGCATACACATTATGAAATGCTGTGCAAAACAGATCTAGCATTCATAGAAATTCCTGGCCAGGCACGGCAGCTCATGCCTGTAATCCCAGCACTTTGAGATGCTGAGGTGGGAGGGTCTTTGGAGCCCAGGAGTTTGAGACCAGCCTGGGCAACATAGCAAGACCTTATCTCTACAAGTAGTAACAAAAATGAGCCAGGCATAGTGGCATGCGTCTACATTTCCAGCTACTTGAGAGGCTGAGGTGGGAGGATTGCTGAGCTCAGGAGTTTCAGGCCGCGGTGAGCCATGTTCGTGCCATTCCAGCCTGGGCGACAGAGTGAGACTGACTCAAAAATAAAAAAAATCTCGGCCAGCTGGTACTTTAAAATTTATGTCTAGTCCATTTGGAGAATCAAGCTTATATACACATTCTTATGAATTCTTTAAGGAAGATTTGCATGTGAATATATCTTGTTCAGAACACACACAAGAGCACATTTGAGAATTTACTTGGAGCTTGTCATTTGGCTCTAGAATATCTTGTCCTCTAAAAGCAAATTTGATTTGATATTATATACAACTTTAAAATTAGAGAGCTAATATTTGTTTATCATAATAAGCATTTAAATAAACACTGAAATGGCCAGATTTGGAAAGGAATCTTTTCATGGCAGTTAAAAATAAAGGCATTAAAAAAAGGAAATTTGTTCTGAGGTTAAAATCTAAACATTGGCTTGTAATAGTTTCACAGCGTGAATGTCTCTCTTACCAAGGAAGTCCTTAAGCTGCACCACTGCTAGTCACATTGCTAGACACAGAGGAGGTTCAAGTTAAAAGACACAGTCTCTGCTCATAAGCAACTCGAAATCTGGAAAATTTCCTTGGAGAGATGACAGATGTGTGGTCTCTGGTGAAAAATACTTTATGTAGTGTCTGAGAAGCTATTTACCCAAGAACTGTCAGGGTTTTTCTTGAGTAAAATGAATTGGATTGCGAGGGAAGGGGAGAAGGTTTATAGTTTCTGTTACAAGATGGCGCATACTACAAAAATCTGGCTTTCTCGTATCACATCAACATTAAATGAGTTTTACCAGAAGACACGTTTCTTACTACTTTCTAGACATTACTTTTTCTTCGCACATGCAGTTCCCTCCAACTAGCCAACCCTTCCCTTTCCTCCAGTTTTTTGTTTTATTTACTTATTTATTTTGGGGGGTAAGGATGGAGTCTCTCTATGTTGCCCAGGCTGGTCTCAAACTCCTGGGTTCCAAAGACCCTCCCACCTCAGTATCCCAAAGTGCTAGGATTAAAGGCATGAGCCACACCGCTCGGCCTGGCCAAGATTATTATTTTTTTTTTAGATTAGAAAATATAGTTTATTTAGAAAGTAAATTAGAGAGAAAGAGAGAGATTCACCTCTCCAAGGTAGGGGAGGGGGCCAACGCTTAGGAAACATAGTGGCGGCCATAGCTCAGAGAGCACATGGCCACACCAGAGTCTAGTAAGGCAATGACCACCAAGACTTTTCATGTAATAAATAAACATTTAACACCTCTGCTTATGAATTTGCTGTTTTCGTGCATTTCATGTGGGAGCAATGCCTCTATGTCATCTTGTGTTGATGAACTGTGAGAGCTCAGTGGTCTGTACCTTAGACTACATGCCTGTGAAAATGTGCATATCTAAGGCAATGTCAGGTCCATGGAGTCATTCATTAATCATTAACTAACGACATGGCAGGTTCTTAGCATTATCTCTCTCTCTCTCTCTCTCTCTCTCTCACACACACACACACACAACTATCCCTTCTGTTTAGTTTTGAAAGACAAGTCGTCTTCTTCTAAAATGACAGTTTCAAGTCACTGATGGGAAGTACGTTTTTTCCTAGTTCTTCCTACCGAGTTTGTGATGTTTGGCCACCTTCCTTGAAGTCTTTAGAAAATAACATGGTTTGGGGGAAAAAATAGCCCTTCTGGAAAGTAAAAAGACAAAGTATCCAGTTCAATTTAAATACCTTCCGTTTCTTTCTGGTATCCCTCCAAGTGCCCAAGTCAACCTCAATCAACCTTTCCAAACAAGGTGCTCGGTGTGGCTATCTTTGCAAACAAAAATTTTGCAGTCGGCTCCTAAAATTACAAACCAACGACATATTTTCCAGATCTTCTCCCGATGAACAGCCAAACCAAATTTTCCTTTAAGTTCCTAAACACCGACCATTTGGAAACATCTGGACATTTGGACATCTTTCACTTTGGCTGGGGGGGGAAACAAAACAGATAAACACAGCACCACATAGAGGCAACTGCCAGAATTCCTTGAAAATGTGCCAGAGAACCATTTCAAGCAAATCTGAGTCTTCTCCTTCCCCAGTCAGGAGGATGACGGAACGGCACCTTGCCCTTGACGCTTAGAGCTAGGGGTCAAGGACAAAAAGTCCCACTGCGCTCCGTGAGAACGAATGCCCTACGACGGCTATCACAGGCACCAGGACCAGAGAGAGGAGCAGAGGCTGGTGCCGTCGAGTGATGACTGTTTGGTGTTTGGCGTTATTTCTGTAAAGCAAAAGGAGTCAACGGCGTCCTCAGACTTGCAGGTCCCAGGCAGGAGCCTCTGGCCACAGCCTCCTGAGCACTGAGGTGAGGCCGGTGCAAAGAGACATGCAGCAAGGGTGAGATCCACACTGGACTTCAAGGACTTAGTATGACACAGAGAATGTAGAAGGTCTCGACCATTCTTCGTGACGCTGAATAGCTGTTTCGGTGGCAATGCTTTGGAGGTACTGGGTCAAATAAAATATATTTTAAAAATTAAGGGTCTGTCATGGTGGCTCATGCCTGTAATCTCAGCACTTTGGGAGGCTGAGATGGAAGGATGACTAGAGTTCAGGAGTTCGAGAACAGCCTAGGCAACACAGTGAGACCTCATCTCTACAAAAAACCAGAAAATTAGCCAGGCACGGTGGCATGTGCCAATAGTCCCAGCTGCCCAACAAGCTGAGGCGGAAAGATCACTTGAGCCTAGGAGGTTGAGGTTGCATTGAGCCGTGATCCGTGCCACTGCACTCCAGCCTGGACAACAGAGTGAGACACACACACACACACACACACACACACACACACACACCACATTAAGGTTGGGCACGGTGGCACACACTATAAGTACAGCACTTTGGGAGGCCAAGGTGGGAGAATCGCCAGAAGCTAGGGGTTTCAGACCAGCCTGGGCAACATATCGAGAACTCATGTCTATATTTAAAATAATAATAATACATAAAAATTTTAAAATTAACCTCCACAGATTCTACTTGCTTTTTTAAAAGTAACCACTGGAAAATCTGGAAGCACATGTAGGGCTCAAATTTGGAGATTGCTTTTTATTTCAACGGGCCAACACGGCCTTGCCTTTCTAGTGATTTTTCTCAGCAGCCATCAAATCTCGAGCTACTTGTCTTTCCACCACCTGCCCAAACACTCATCGGATCGGATCTGAGGACACACTTTCTGGGTCTCTTTCCCTGAAAGCAGCAGAGCTGGAAAAGTCCAGACCCGAGCGCTTCCTGCCAACTGAGAGTCCAGCCAACTCCATCCACCCTGCGACGCCCACCGCAGCCCCAAGAAAACAGACACAGCTCTCCCAGAAAGACACAGCTCCCTGGACGACACAGCTCCCGGGACCACACAGCTCCAGGGACCACACAGCTCCCAGAACCACACAACTCCAGGACAGGTGAGGCAGGAGATGAGCAACACAAAAACAACAAAACAACACAACACCAAAGACAACACTCCAACACATTCCAAACCCCACGTGAATCACTCCTGAAATTCACTCCCAACTTTGTTTAGAGTCATCCCAACTTCCTTAGAACGTCTCTCAGTCCCGTCGCCATCTAGAGATGAGGGCCTAAGACATCTTTGAGACGTGTAAGCTGCCCAAGTCACCGTCCTCACCCGTGTGAACCGTTCCTTTCTGGTGGTTCGGTGTGGGGGGGTGTGCACACGTGTGCGTATATTAACAACGAGCACCGAGATGTGTGCTCAAACATCCCTTCGTCTGCTGTAGACCCTACTCGAGTTGCAGGCTGGGTTGTGCAGCATCCCTGTTTTTGGCCCCAAAGTCTCGGTGCGGCCCTGCTTGTTGGTACGTGGACCCACTCACTCCCGTCTCAAACAAAGGCTAGCCCACCGGAAGGGACTCCTCAGGAAGTCCCGTCCTCTGCCCTGAGCCTCCCCTGGACGTGGCGCACAGAGCTCCCCCCACGCTCTGTACCCAGGGAGAAGCCTCTCACATTCTGCTTTCCTTCCGAGACCCATGCCCTTACCTTGACTTGCTCATTGGAGGTGACAGCACAGAAAACAATCTCCGTGAATCCTTGGGATGGGAACATCCGGAAACAGATGCCCCCGATGACGCGGCCATCTTTAATTAAAGCGAGGGTTTTGTGTTTCCTGAAAAAAACAAGAGGACGTCAGAGTCTCACCTATCTTGGTTCTATAAACATGCCTTTGGGGTGCTCCTTATTAACCAACCAGGAAAGGGGGGGCAAGTATGTCTTGCGTTTCTATGGAAATTTCCACCATCTAGCCACTATCTCGGGAGCCTCCTTTTACCTAATGGGTTCAGAGCAAGTTTATCCGCACAAGCCCTGGCCAGAACTCCCATCAAAACAAAATGCCAGTCACCTAATAAGTGTCTGAGGGTTTACAGAGAACAGAGGCCGGGCACGGTGGCTCATGCCTGCCATCCCAGCACTTTGGGGAGGCCAAGGCAGGAGGATCCAGGAGTTCAAGACCAGCCTGGGCATCATAGCAAGACCCTGTGTCTAAAATAGTCATCAGCGATTAATTAATTAATTAATGTTTTAAAAACAAACGGAGAACAGAGGTGCGTGGAGGTCTCCAGAATGGGAATGGCCAAGGTCAAGAGACTCACTGGAGAACAGCGTGACGTCATGGCCAGACATGGCATATGTCTCTGAGGAATGAAACCTCACTCCAAAATATTACAGAGACATTACGGAAAAGGATGCAAACTCCATGTGGACAATTTGCCAAGCCTTGCATTTCAAATGCTGATCAGACCTCTTCTCTGTCTAAAGCGTCACTCGGAATTGTCACAGGCGTGGACCCCTGTCCACATAAACTACTGGGCTGTCGATATTCAAGTCATTCCATCAGAGAATTTAGTTCCTTTGGTTGTTTTTGGTGTGTGTGAGTGTATGTGTGTCTGTGTTTTAAAGCAATGGATTTCCGAAGTTAACTTGTCTTAGATCCTAACAAGTTTCCCAGGGCTTACAGACCTGGGCAACCACGGTACCCAGTTAAGGCACCAAAATAAGAATGTTCTGATGAAGAAAAAAGTGGGCCATCTTCTTAGCGTTTATATTCTCCCCTAGCACCAATGAACGAAGCATAGGATAGCCAGAGCACATAAAATATAAGGCTCCATCTTTATTATGATTATAATTATTATTGAGTCAGGGTCCCACTCTGTCACCCAGGCTGGAGTGCAGTGGCATGATCACAGCTCACTGCAGCCAGAAACTCCTGGGCTCAGGAGATCCTTCAGCCTGAACCTCCCTCATAGCTGGGACTACAGGCACACACCACCACGCCCAGCTTTGTGTGTGTGTGTGTGTGTGTGTGTGTGTGTGTGTGTGTGTGTGTGTTTTGTAGAGATGAGGTCTCATTATATTGCCCAGGCTGGGCCCAAGCAATCCTCCTGCCTTGGCCTCCCAAAGTGCTGGGATGACAGGTGTGAGCCACCACACCCAGCCCAAGGCTTCACTGTCATTAACCAGAAAATGTATACACTGTTGCAAACAGTCTGAGTGCTTTCTGACATGGAAACCAGCTTGATGCGGCCCTGCGTCCACAGCGCGGAAGTGGCAGGATCCACGGGTGACTTGGGCTGACCCTCCACCTCCAAGCAGCCCGCTTTCCTTCTAGGGGACAGAGGAGGGCGCGAGAGCAGGCCGCTTACGGGTCGAAGACGAGGCGTGTGATGTACTCCTTGGGCATGCGAGGCAGCTGGTGGGAGAAGACATTCTGCAGACCCACCAACCACATCAGGACCCGCTTGTTGGGCTTCTGGCTGAGCGAGTTGCCGACCACGTGGAACTCGATGACGCCCCTGCGCTCCTCCAGCCTGGCCGCCTCGTCTCTGGCCGAGTGCGCGGACAGAAAGTTGGTCTGAGATGCAAGAGACGGAGCCAGTTACACAGAGCTCTGCTCGTGGGACGGTGGGGGGTGGGACACAGCCACGCTGGCCTCCTTTGCTCTAATGAGACACCCAGTCGTGGGTTTCCAGGGTCTGAAACACACACTGTTGTGCATGCATGTGCGCCCAGCACACCCCTACACACACACACGCACACGCGCACACACACGTCATGAGGACAACACAGAAAGGGCAAGGAAGTGTCTTGGGGAATCAGAGTATATACATATACAGGATGATATCAGGGACCAGAAACTTCTCCGTAAAGGTCCAGATAGAAATATTTCAGTCCAGGCACAGTGGCTCACGCCTATAATTCCAGCACTTTGGGAGGCTGAGGGCGAGAGAATTGCTTGAGCCCAGGGGTTGGACACCAATCTGGGCAGCAGAGTGAGACTTCATCTCTACAAAAAAAGTAAAAATTTAGCCAGGCATGGTGACATGCGTCTGTAGTCCCAGCTACTCCGGTGACTAAGACTGAAGGATCACCTGAGCCCTGGAGGTCAAGGCTGCGGTGAGCCATGATCGTGCCACTGCACTCTATCCTGGGCCATAGAGTGAGACCCTGACTCAAAAGAGAGAAAGAGAGAGAAAGAGAGAGAAAGGGAGGAGGGAGGGAGGAAGGAAGGAAAGAGAGAAAGAGAGATCGGGAAAGGAAAGAAAAAGGAAAGACTTTAGACGTTGTGAGTCATAAGATTCTGCTACTATCCCAACACAGCTGTAATGGGGAAGAAACCACAGACAGTATGTGCAGAATGGGTGTAGCATTGTTCGAATAAAATGCTATTAAAAAAAAAACAAACAGCCAGGCTCGGTGGCTCAGCCTGTAATCCCGCACCTCTGGGAGGCTGAGGTGAGTGGATTGCCTGAGCCCGCGGGTTCGAGACCCGCCTGGGCAACTTGGCGAGACCTCATCTCTACAATAAATCAAAAATTAGCCGGGTGTGGTAGCGCATGTCTGTAGTTCCAGCTACTTGGAAGGCTGAGGCGGAAGGATGGCTGGCTGGAGCCCAGCAGGTCGAGGCTGTGGTGGCCGGGAGCGGCCACTGCACTCCAGTCTGGGTGACAGAGTGAGACTCCAACTCAAAAATAAATAAATAAATAAAATGTAAAAGAACAAACAGTAGTAGCAACTTCATAAGATTGCTATGATAATTAAACTAGATAATGTATTTAAAGCCTAGTGTTTGGTACACAGTAAGTAGTTAATAAAGGCAACTTTAAGAAATGTATACACACACACATGCTCTTAGTTCTAAAAAACAAAATTGTTAAAAATGTTATAATTCATTATTCATATAAGGAGATACTATACAACTGCTAAAATGGTATTTTTGAAGATTTTTAATAGTCCTGAAAAAAATTAAACTATTAGGTTAAATTAAAAATTTAATATATCATTGTATTATATACAGAATCTTATCAGTCTCACTCTCACATACACACCTTATATAACTGGAAGGAAATCCATTTATTTAGGTATAAGTGTGTGTGTGTTGTGCATGTGTATATAAACAGTAGTAACTGGGGATTGTGAGATTATGGGAGATTTTAAATTTTCTTTATATTTTCCTCTATTTCCAATGACACATTTGTAATGTTTTTACGACAACTTAATGTTATAAAATCTTTTATAATATGTAATGAACCAGTATAAGTGACTTATTATGACAGTTACAGCAAGAGCAAAATCACATGCATACATCTATTTTCTAAAAAAAAGGACAAAAATGTGAAAACATAAATCCTAAAAAATGGCTTCTAGTAAATAGCAAAAATGTCAAAGGAACAAAGACTGGGAAGAAACTAAATAAGGCAAAAGAAAAAAAAAGAGTGAGATAGCCAAAGATAATGCAGCAAAACCCAGAGAACTTCAGTTTAATAAGCACTTTCAACAGATCTTCTCAAAAGGCACTAGCATTTTTAAATTGCAGTAGAACGAGCTTTTCTTGGAAAGGACACCTAAGAAAAGATTTAGAAATGAAGAACCACAGCAGTTCAAGCTATAAAGGAAAGCAGAACATGGATGACTGAATAAAGTCTCATCAAATTTTTTCCTAGAGTGAGGTCATGTCAAAGAGCTCAAAACAAATGCATTCAATGGAAACCTTTCAGCCTTAACAAGAGTCACTGTGTCTGAGACAAACATGGGGACTTCATTTCATGTGGATTCTGCAATATTCAGACACTGGGTATATGGATTTTTGCTGAGAAACACATTTCTGCCACTGCCTTTCTGTCTCACTTCACTCCCCAGTCTATTTGCAGTCTTGGCATGGGAGTTTTAGCCTGTCTTACTTCACATTCAGGCATCTTCTGGTCTCTTTTTCTCAGCTTCTGTCACAGCAGTGGAAACATCCTGAGACCTGTAACTTTTTATTAAAATGGTTCTTATGGTGCAGACAAAAAATATCAGATATGTTTGGTAAAACCATTTCCTGATTTCACCAAAAAACCCAGAAGTTTCTGTGCCATTTACAGGAATGATACCACTCTTCTTCCCTTCCTTCCTCTCACCATTTCTCCCTTCTTTGCTTTCTTTCTCTTTCCTCCCTCCCTCAGTCTCTCTCTCTCTCTCTCTCTCTCTCTCTCTCTCTCCCCGTTTCCTTATCTCTTTCTTTCTCCCTTACTTTTTTTCCTTCCTTCTCCCTATGCAAGCGCTCCTTATCAGGCACCTACTGCTTGCCATCTTCACGCAGATACAGAAACCTTCCCAGATACAGAAGACCGGGCACATGCTTATACTAGATGCTCATTGTTTTTGTTTTAGCTCCCAATTGAACTCTAATATCCACACAGACACTGATGTTTATTAGATGCCTGGCACTTTCTCAGAGCTTACTTAATTTTATTGTCCACCCAGAGGTAGGTGTTATTACCATTCCCATAACACAGATGATTGAACTCAGACCCAGAGGGTTCAAATAACTCAGAGGCATTCGATTCCCATAAGATGTCAAGAATTTATTCGGATTTTTCTGATTCCAAGTTCAATGATTTTTCCACAGTGCCTGCACATTGTGCAGCATCATGTCCATACTTTGATGCAGTCACCTTTTGCATACTATACTGCACACGGAGTGTACACAATGAATATTTGTATGAAAATGAGGTACGAATTATATCTAAATAGTCTGAACAACAAATTTTTAGTACTTGTATTTGTCAGCATTGTTCAGAATTTTCACATGCACGTGCATTTTTCATACACAGGAAATTGGAAAATATTTTGCTGATCATGTGTAGAGAGCAAGAGGATAGCCAGGAGTCTACTCTCAGATGGGTCAGCAGACATAAAAACATAAATAAGGGCTTGTCTGTGTTCTGAAAACATGCCTACTCTGATTGGAGCTGGTTATAGAAGACACACAGAAAGCAAAAATCTTCATATTCCAAACGATGATCAATATCACTCTTGAAATCATGAAACATCAGATTTGCTTTATTTTTAAGATAAAAAATTTTTTTTTGCCAAATTGTAGAGAGAATAATTTTTAAAATTACTTATCACTCAGAAATGAAGATTGCCCACATTTTGTCATATTTATTTCAAAAAATAAAATTTAAAAAAGCGTCAAGCTGAACTCTCTTTTGTCTTCCATGCCTGATACACCTCCTCCTCTCTGGTAAGCATCATCAACTATTCGGATTCAATTCCATTATTTATACATGTACATGAACACATACGTTTTCATAAACAATTTATACTATTGTTTTATGTGCTAACTATAAAATATGCATAATGGTGTCACACTGCTTGGATCATTCTGTAGTTTCATTTTTAAGAAAGCATTGCTATGTTCTTGAGTTCTATGTTAAAATATAAAAAATCTAGTCTATTTCTCTAAGTAGTTATATAGCATTTTGTCATAGAATAATTTCTTATGCTTTCACCGATACCTGTTGATGGACATTAAGATTGCTACAAACAGGTACCTGATCTGAAACTAGGCGAAGTGAGGACCAAAGGGAGGTCCAAGCATTACCTGTAAGATGACCACTTGTGTACCTAATCCTGAACTGTATATGTTACACCCTGTTGTAACGTATACAACAACAACATCATGGTGTATACGTTAACCATATATAATAAAAATATTAAAAATAAAAGATTGCTACAAATGACACCACAATAGATGTGCTCACACAAGTCCCTAGTTCTCATACATATATTTGAGCTTTTCCAAGGTGTCTTCCTAGAAGTGGAATGGCTGGGTGGTATACTAGGTGCATGGTAGTACTAATCTACACTCCCACTAGCAATGCATTAAATTATCTGCTTCTCCCTACCTTTTTCAACACTAGAATACTGTTAGATTTAAGTCTTTGCTTACCTAATACTTAGGCAAAAACGGTCTTCTTATTTCAGTTTGTATTTCAGTTTGGCTTACTGATACAATCTAGCATCATTTATATTTATTGGTGGTTCAAGTTTCTTGTTTTGTAAATTATCTGGTCACCGTGCTTTGCCATTTTTTTTTTTTCCTATTGGGTTATTTGTGGGGTTGTTTTCTTATTAGTTTATTAGAGAAATCCATTCTGAAGATGAAACATTTAACTATTATTTGACTGTTGTAGATATGTTTTTATTTAACCATTGTGAAGTTTATAGTTTACTGCCTTTTTTCCCTTAGAGAAGGACATACAAAGTCAGTTCCAAATGTGTAAAGGGCTTTATTCTTTTTTAATCCAATGCAAGATGGTATACATTGCCTCTATAGTTGGATGTCCAGCTATAAATAGATCTAAGTAAAAAGTGCCCTAAAGATCTCCAAAATGTAAAGACCTCAAAATCATCCAAATGTGGAGAGTAGCCCCTCTTAGCATCTTGGGATTAGCGAGAGACTAACACTTTCCATAAACAGGAAGGTGAAACAAGAAGAAACGGACTTGACTTTCACAAATGGGTAGCTCAGCAGGATCTACTCTTTTCACAGCCTCAAAGTGATCTGAAATGATCCCTGTTGATGCGTCTCAGATTGAAAAGGTTAACTTTGACTCCATCGGGTTATCCTGCTAAGAGCAGGTTTTAATTATGTAATTATGCTTAAAGAGGTCTAAGGAGTTTTTTACTCTTATGCCTTCATCCTGATTGGATGTTTTGCAATGACTGGTTAAGAGCTGTGGAAACATACATATGAGGCCAAAAAAACCTTTTCATCTCTTTATGCATATTTACAAACATACTAGTCTATGAAATCTGAGGATGCCTATGTTTATCCCATTCACAGTGGCTACATCTCAGCATTTGGCTCAGCTGATAATCCTAGTTGGTGGGAATTGCTGAATTAAGAAATTCTCGTTGCACAGGTATTTATTAAATCCCAATCCTGTGCTATACAATCTACAGTCTGTGTGCTTCATGTAATCAAAGTGACCAAGACAAAGTCCCCGTCTTCTGAACCTAACATTCTAGTGGCAGGCGATAACTCTAGTGCCAGGCGATAACTCCAGTGCCAGGGAAAGAAAAGTAAGAATGAAGAAAAATGATGCAGTGAGATGGGATAGACAGCTGCTGTGTGTGTGTGTGTGTGGTGGGAGGGGGTTCTATGGTAGAATATATGGTCTGAGGAGCTTCCAGCCGAGAAGTCAGTGATTAGATAGAGACAGAAACAGATAAAAACACAGCTCCTGAAACAATTACTTCCATTTCAAGAAGTAGGTTCCATCTCTTTGTATTTTGATTTGGGGCAGTATATTTGAGCCTTGGGGTGGGGTGGGGGGGAACTAAAGATTAGAAGGAGCCAATGAGCTTGTGAAACGTGCTCTCTTTTTTTCTGGGAGAGTAAATACAGTAGTTTACACACTGGGAGAACAGCCGGCCCTTAAACAGCTTAGTGGTGGGCTTTGGCTGAACTGATCTTGTGCAAAGAGTTTTGTGAATTTCTGACTACCTACCTCGAAGCCCATCTGACCAGGATAGTCTTTAAACCAATTCAATGTTCCCATCCTGCAGGCAACTATGAACAGTGTGGTTCCTCGGATGAGTTAACGACAATAACAACAACAACAACAAAATTATTGAGAAGCATGTGAAGTGCAATATGGAGTTTATGGGTGGAAACCATCCTTTGTACAAACAAAACGTTCAGACGACTAAGATTTTCTAGTTACTTAAAGCAGACTTCTTCCTTGCTTCATTTGTTTTAAAAAATCTGTTTCAAGTTCCTAACAGTACCTAGTAGGTGTTCTTTATGTTTCTTGCTCCTTCTTGCTAATGCCTGACCAAAGAGAAAAAATTTCAACGCTTTCTGGTTTTGTTTTTCTAGCCAAGTACTTAAATTGCGAATGCTTCAAGAGTATCTTTAGATGGGTTCCATTGTTTTGTTTGTTTTGCTCTAGGCAATACAGACACCGCCACTTTTCCTTGTATAACACATCTTTTTCCAAGTCTTCCTTGGCGTGGTGGCGGGAGCGAGTCTGAGAACCTTGCAGACGGGTGGGTTTTGCACGGGCTTTAACTTCACACAGGAAACGTTCGGCCTCTTTGAGGAACCAAGTTTTCAAGCTCAGAGAACAAACGAAAGCGTTCGCTCATCTTTCGAAAAATATTCACACGGTATGCTCTCCACTTTCCACCGGGTTCTTAGTAATGAGGACAGAGTGAGACATCGGTTTTACACGTTCGTAGGTTTTTGCCTCGAATATCTGGCAAGTCACTTCCTCATCTAACGTTGTATTTTTCAGATCTGCCCATCTTTAACGTGCTGCAGAAGACCCCTCTTGCCTAGCGATCCTTTCTGAGACGATTTAGGAATGGAAACCTTGACTTTTGCTGATCCTCTTAGACCTACTCTCTCTCCCCCAGCTGCTCCCCCAACCACCCCCACCCCGGGCACTCACAGCCGCGGCCGCCGGCATCGGAGGAGAGGAGGGTGTCATGCTGGCGACAGGCTCCCGCTGGCGGCGGCGAGCCCGCCGGGTTCACGGGGGCGCCAGGGTCAGCGCCCTCGAAGTTGGGGGCCTCGCGCGGAGCCAGCGCCGATCGCTGGACCAGAGCATCACGCAGTCCCGTCCCGTCCAAGGAAAAGAGCCGCCTCTTCTGTCGCGATCCCACAGGGATCCGGCGCTTCCCAGCTCAGCGTCTGCGACGGAGCGCGGGGCCGACACAGGCGGAGCGGCGCGGCCGGGAGGGAAAGCCCAGACCTGGGGCCGAGGAGGAATGAGGGGCCGGGAGCCGGGGGGATTTCCTCCCGCGCTTCCCACTCCAACGGGAGCGGAAAATGTGATTTGCTGTGCATTCCAGGCGCGGTTCCCCGGGGTGACCTCTCCCACCCGGCCGGGCGGGGGGAGCAGACAAAGAGGCGAGGCGGGCGGAGAGGGGACCCCGCGGGGAAGCGGGAGGGGTGCGGGGGGCGGGGGCAGCACTGGAGAAGGGGGCGGATAGCGGGTCCGGCGGCGGTGGAGGCGTCTGGCCAATGGAGAGGCGCGGCCCCAGGCGCCGCGTTTGGCCGCCGGCATTTAAACCGGAGACGGCGCGATGCCTGGCACTTGGTGCGCCCTCCGCGGACCGGGCGACCCAGTGCACGGCGGCCCCGTCACCCTCAGTCTCGCTGACCCCGCGCCGAGCTCGGGCGGCCCCGGCCGCTGCCGCACGCAGCGCCAGGCGTCGACAGCGCAGGTCCCCAGGACCCGCCGCGCTGACAGGTGAGCGCGGGCGCACCAGGCAAGGGGTGTGTGTTTGTGCGCGCGCCGGTGTGTGTGTGTGTGTCCGCCCGCAAACGAACCCCAAGTCCCGCTCGGTTCAGATGCGCGGCAGCCCTCCAAGCGCGCAGGCCGGGCCCCGCGGTTCGCTGGGATGAATCCTGAAAAAACATTGCGGGGTCCTTCCTGCTGAGGTCGTGGATGCCGTGACCTCGCTGCTTTGGGTCTGCAGGAAACGTAGGAAGAGAGGTTGTCAAAAGCTGGCGGGATACCCCGCATTTCATGTCCACCTCCCGGAGCTCCGCGAACACGCTCCTGGTGTCCGTGGCTGCAGAGCGCCGGCACGGCGAGGGCACGGAGTCGGGGCGGCCGGAGCGCGAGAGCCACGGGTTAGAAGCAGGAGCAGCTGCACGGAGAGGGTTTCATGTGGTTGAGGCACCACGCTGGGGCTGGGGGCGTCTTGGGGTCCCATCAGAGTTCCGTAAGTGACCCTGCGGCGGGCTGGAGCATCCGGAGAGTCGGCGAGATGCGCATTCGCCCATCCCCGAGGTGAGATGGAGACCAGCAAGAGCTGAGCCGCCGGATTCAGCCACAGCGGAAACCCGAGGCGGGGGAGGGGGGACCCGACGGCTGGAGCGCAGTGCGCGGCCCTGGACACCGGGCCCCGGAACTCGCGGGCCCACACGGGGACACAGCACACTCGCGCACCCGCCGGCGTTCGCGGGCGCTGGATTTCCCATTCCCAGCCTCTCCCTGCCCCGCGCGCGCCTGGGCTGAACTGCAGACGTTTAGGCGCCGGGCTGCGACCACCGGCTGGTTCCCACTTCCGCGGGCACCCCTTAATCTGTGTGCTAGAGGCCCCAGCCTCGCCTCGCTGCGCCTCGCTGGCTACCGACAACGAAGGACTGGCGGCGGCGGCTGGTTGTCGACTCGAGCGCGCCGCGGGTCTTAGTCCTCACTCGCCACCCGGCTCACTCCTCCGACTCCTCTTCAGCGGGCAGGGCAGAGCCAGAGGGGCAGCGGGGGGTGCATCGGGCTGTCACCTCCTCGCCGGCGGTTGTTACTGGTAGTCTTCAGACTTGGGAAGAGCAGACGCGCCACCGCTCTCACTTTCATTGCCTTGGGATCCTAGTTCCGTGTTGGGGGCGCCCCAGCTTGGCATTTCCCTGCGCCAGGCTCTGGCGACAGCCCCCGGGTGAGGCGGGGAGAGACGGACGAGAGGTGACCGGTCTCTGCCGTGAAATTTCTGCGCGCCCAGATCTATCCCTGAGCGCTCCCCGGGCGAACCTGTCTGCTGCTTTCCCTTCCTCGACCGACTCCCAGCCCCAGCTCTTTTAGACAGAAACATAGCCTCAACCTTAGGGGTTAAAAATCTCTTCTTAAGTGGTCCGAGGGCAGAGAGGCGACCATCGGTAGGTAATCGGATCTCCTGCTGGAAAAAGCAAATCTGAGCGGTGTGTGCGTCTGTTTATGTTCCCCTTCGAGATGGTGCCAGGACATGAACTGATTAAAACACTCTATTGTGTTAAGTGGGTCACTAGGGTTTTAAGCTGTCCCAGGGACCCAGCGTAGTGGTCTCCTTCGGGTTGTACACACAAGTTAAATAAATAGTGTAGAAGAGGTTAAGATAACCCTATCCCGGGGTGAGGAGTCTTCTTTCACCCCTAGGGCTTCCCCTTTTCCTTTTTTCTTTTTTTTTGGGGGGGGAGGGAAGTCTTTCTCAAAACAAGGAGGGAAAAATTTTAAGAAAACTATAGCTTTTTATCCCATCCCAGTCAGGACTACAACAGTAGGTGACTTGATTACTATTACTGGATAAATTGCATTGTTGAATTGTTAATAACTATTTAAGGGTTCTTTAGCAGGGCGGTGGCAGTGGTGTGTGAGTGTGGGTGTGTGTGTGTGTGTGTTTAACCCCAAGGTCATTGTAGGAATTAGAGTCTTTTGTAAACTTTGTAATTTCACAGATTTCCTATTTTCTTAAAAGTTCTTTTTCAGTGAAATGTTTTGGTAACCCACGATCTGTAGGAAATCCAGGTTGGCTAATGTGATCTTTATGTGAGTGGTTACACAGGCAAGAACAGAAACCTGTTATATTAATGTTCCCACAGATCGGAATCAAGGCCGCCTGCCTGGTCTTTTAAACTAATGCCCATGATGCCTTTAGTCCTAATGATCAAGTATTAAAAGTGATAAAACTTGAAAAAATTTAATGCTACAGACCCCCCCTGCCCAAGAAATGCTTGTTGACAGCAAAACCGTGAAGCATGCTCTAGAACAGAGTAAAGGAAAGATGGGAAACCTAAACCTTTGATGGAAAGGGAAGGGTGTTGGGCAGTGGTTAGGGAAGGCAACTGAGGCCTCTAACTGAGAGGATCCCATCAGGCAAGTGCTACCAGCCCGTGTCTTACATCTGCAAGGAATTTTCTTTAGTTTTAACATATGCTCTCAGAAATGCAAGTACAACAGGAATTGCTACAACAAGAGAAGTTTTTTTCCTTACATGTGAACATGAAGATACAAAATAGATAGTTCTTTCATTTGCAATAACAAATCCACGTGTCTCTTGCTCTAAGTACTCTGCTAAGCGTCAATAGGGCAATGGTGTGTTTGGACTAGATAGAATTGCGCTTAAACCCTGGCTCTCCTATTTAGGAACTGTGTAACCTTAGATTGATTCCCAACTTTTCTGAATCTGGACTCCCTGATTGGTAAAAGGAAGACAATTATTTCGTTGTGAAAAGTAAATGATAAAATCTGGTCAGAATTTTGTATGACACCTAGCATAGTAAGGACTCCAAAATAAAAGGTAACTTATTAGTAATGATGTTAGGAGAAGTAGTCATATTACACAGCACCAGGATATAGCAGGGGGTGGTTCTGAAACTAAATCCTGGATCTTGTGTTCAGTGACTAACACACATCTTTTGTTGCAGAACCTATAACTTGGCTGTCTCTCAATAGGGCTGTTCAGTAAACATTTAACATTTGTTACTTTCTAATTCATTTCCTGTTGACCTCAAGAATTGTATATAGTCATTAACATTTAAAAAATCTTGGACAAACATAGAGCTCTGATATTTAGATATCAGGTGGTCTCCTTCCTGCCCTATGCAATGTTTGGACCCCAGCCTGATTTAGCCTAAATGATCTTCAGAATAGGGAGGCTTTTAGTGTACTTGCCACATGGAGGGGATGAGACATTATCCTTGACTAGTGTGCCAACCAAAATCTATCTCCTTAGTATAACTTGTCTGAAAAAAAAAATCAACACAGCATATTCTTTTGATACTCCATTTCTAAACATTATGGTTTTAAAAAGTAAACATCAAATTTAAAATAACCTATAATCTTCCCAACGACTTCATCCTGAGAAAAAGGAATAGATTGTTCTAAAACCTAGGCTGCACCTGGAGCATTTGCAGTCAGTTCCATTATTACTTATGCTGGGAGAATAATTTGATGTCATGCCTGTTGAATGTCATTCTAAAACTTGGTTCAGCCAGAGGAATAGACCAGAAGGCCAGGCACAGACGTCTGGCTTTCACCATAATTCCCACTTGAAACCACATTTCACTGATTATGAGCAGGTTGCTTAGCTAAAATGAGAGAGTGAGAAGAGTGCCAAAAGGAGCTGGCCTACACTTTCCCAAAGACATCGAGAACACTGGAAGCAGGTTACATGTACCAGTTTTATATCTGAGTCCCCAGATTAGAAGGTTATGTTAGTAGAAACTTTGTAAAAATTGGAATAAATTTCCATGACCCGCACAAGATAGAGGTGGTTAATATGGTCTCTCTTGCTTGTAGATGTTTACTACCCTTGATTGCTAAGGGAAACTGGAAGGAGAGCGTGCAGTAGAGAAGACCTTCTCTGAGAGCATCTGCATCCTCAGGGACAAGTGAATTGGAGGGGAGACAAGGCGGGTGGGGGGGAGGTGGAGACAGATGAGGGTTGCTGGTGAACAGTTGCAAAAAAGCTTACCATGAAAATATGATTACGTTGCTTGGGGAAAAAGAACTGCATTAAGGGGAAGTTGAGACAGAATTTGAAAAGAAAATACTATCTCCAAAGGGAGATATTTGTCAGGGGTCATGTTGCACCCTGGGTCTAGGAGATTCAGCTTTATTTAATGATGTGAATAGGTCATTTCATAAATAGAAACTACCATATTATATTTGTAGGTAATGATGGGACATGGGTGATAATTGATTGGAACCTAAGTCTGGATCAGCATTTGGATGAATTTCAGAGTGTTGATGTGGAAAAGAATTGGACCCAAGGAATTTACATCTTCTGCATGTCATACACATCATTTGATATTTACAAAGTGCAGATTATTTGATGGGAATACAATGGATATTTCAAGTGCAAATCATTCCTGTTTCCTTCTCTGAGTTTGGGGATGGGGAGAACTTGAGTGATTGTGACATAACCCTGGTTCCAGTACTAGAAATATCTGGTTCTCACCCACCTCACTGTTAGTCCTGTAGAGTAGCCAGTGAGCATAAGAGTACTGTTCTTCTCTAAGAAACTGAGGACTTTGTGTATTGATGTTGATTTTTGTTTCTCTCTGAATTCAGAAGCTTCACAATAAGCACTAAATATCTTTAAAGTATAGACTTAAAAAAAATTTTATTGTCCACAACTAATACATTTTATTTTGAGAAAATTTACTTTAAAAATAAAAAACAAGGCCTATCACTCTAGATCCTTTTGACTAAGGGGGTAGGCATGCTCCCATAGGAGCAGGACGTCTGTCCAAATTAAAACTGAAAACCATAGTTGAGTAACTTTTTAATTTACTGCTTTGCTTGCAGTTGGTTTCCACCATAGTGTATTCAGTGGCTTCAGTTAGAAAGTAAAACCCACAGCATTCCACATGGGACCAGGTGAAAAGTTGAAGGCATTTGGAATTTTCCTAGAAAAAGAAAAGACAAGTGTTAGGAAGCTCTCTAAGCTGGAAGGAGTTTGCCATACTGAGGGGCAAAAAACCAAAAGAACAGCAATTGGGCTCTTCTGCTCATTGGCACTGGTGGAGGCATTTTAGGATGTAAAGAACAGAAACTGGAAATCAATATGGTCTGGAACAATCATGCATTTACCACATTTTAACGAGTACCCACTTTGTGCCAGGCACTGAGGGTAAGGTGATGAATAAGCCCTCCGAGACTGGATATTTACCCAATAATAGATGTGAAGATGCCCAGAAGGAAAAGTTAAGTATAAAGAAGGCTAAGTGGGTTCAGAGAAAAAAATGGCATTTTTGGATAGATGTTTGTGGAAGGTTCATGATGTGAACCTGTCATACACAGCCAACATACAGTCCCACTTGGTCTCACACTGGCCTCTGATGTGGACTCTGAAGGTCTTGGTCTGGAAGGATCAGTCTGGAGGCCATCTGCAGTAGGTGTAGAGGAAGATGTGGGCACAGGCCTAGGGCCATCTCACATACTCCTTTGAAATGGGCAGTGACTGAATTACATTGTATTTGATTTTAGATCTTGGCCCTGAATTGAATAAGTAGCAGAAACTTGTGAAAGCATCTCAAATTCACAATAAATTTGCCCAAGAGACGACTGAATGGTCATGGCTCAAGTTATCCTAGTTAGTCTTTGGAGAAAATAACTTTTCTCATAGGTTATTTTTTCAAAGACAAAACCATTTTTTTATTGTTGGCCCCAAAAAAAGAAAAAAAAGAGGCTCTTTAAAGAACAGGGACGTTGTAACATAAACCGACATAAGCCAGGAAACCTACAGTGGGAGCGGGTGCTGAATGTCACATTATCAACTCCAAACTTGAACTTGCCCCAAGACATTAGTTTAAAAATGTTGGAAAGATGGTGCTGTTTAAGATTTTTATTTTTATTTATTTTTAATTTTTTAAATTTTTGAGTTGGAGTCTCACTCTGTCGCCTAGACTGGAGTGCAGTGGCCGCTCCCGGCCACTGCAGCCTTGACCTGCTGGGCTCCGGTGATCTTTCTGCCTCAGCCTTCCGAGTAGCCGGAATTACAGGCACACGCTACCATGCCCGGCTGATTTTTTTTTATTTTATTGTAGAGATGAGGGCTTGCCAAGTTGCCCAGGCGGGTCTCAAACCCGCGGGCTCAGGCAGTCCACTCACCTCAGCCTCCCAAAGGCTGAGCCACCAAGCCCGGCTTAAGATTTTTAAATTTAATCTTTAGTTATCTTTTTTTTTCTTTTTTTTTTTTTTGAGTCAGAATCTCACTCTGTTACCCAGGCTGGAGTGCAGTGGCACAATCATAAACTCACTGCAGTCTTGAACTCCTGAACTCAAACAGTCCTCCTGTGTCAGCTCCTGAGTAGCTTGGACAGCGGTGTACATTACCACACCTGGCTAATTTTTTAATTTTTTTTTTGTAGAGACGAGGTCTTGCTATGTAGCCTGGGTTGCTTTTGAACTCCTGGGCTCAATGGATTCTCCTGTCTCCACTTCCAAAGTGCTGGAAATACAGGCATGAGCCACCATGCCCGGCCTAATCTTTAGTTATTATAATACAACATTATCCTTAGGGTTGAGTGGTCTTTACTTACAATGGACTCTTCATTAGAGAATGTAGTGTAGATTCTATACTGCCTTTGGGCAAGACAATTGCTCTAGCTAATAATACCAACGTGTCCAGTTATGGCGGCGGGGGGGCGCTGATAATGTTACTATTAAACTGCACTTAGTGGCTATCATGTGTAGCACTGGTGTTCTGAAGAGAGTAGGGATATGGGTACTTCACAGCTCTGTTCTTAGGTTCAGCAAACCATAGGGATGAGGCAGGAGAAGCTCCAGGATTTGTCAGTTTGTTGTCATGCCTCAGGAAGGAGGCTGTGGATTTGAGACTGCATTCACTGAGAAGAAGACCCTTCCACATTTTAATAATCCCCTCTGTGCCTGATGGCCCCAGTGCTACAGGCCTTGCTACTCCAAGCTTAGTAGGGAAGCAGACCTTTGAAATCAGAATCTGCATTTTAACAGTATTCCCCAGATGATTGTAGGCACTTTCAGATCTAAGAAGTACTTTCCCAGGATATTCTTAAGTCTGAGGCTGCTTTCTTGTACTCTCCTTTTCAAAAAATATACTCCTCCTCCGCCTTCTTTCTGTCAGCCCTAAGTAAGTTCTCATTACTCTAATTTGCATTTTTTACTCCATTCTTTTTTCTCTCCCCATCTATGCTTTTAAAAATACTATTTATTGTAAGTTTTCCCTCTGCCTTACTCCCTTGTTTTTATTTTTTGCCATTGTTCACATGTCATTGCCCTTTCTGACCCATATCCAGACCCATCCATAATAATTTATTGTCATGCCAACATGCCTAGGGCATTTACAGTTAAATGTAAATATTTTCATAAACTCCTACTATTGTGTTCCTCTTTCTACCCTTTAAATTGTATACTCACAGACACATGTGAGTAACATTTCACTATCTAAAAGGTAGAAAGGATGATACAATGAATAACTGTGCTCAGAATAAGTGAGAGGTTACAGACTCTTTTGAGTCATGTGGTCTGTCCTGTACAGTCATTCTTTCCGTCTGCGTAGCCATACATTTGGTTATGTTCTCAAAATAGTTTATATGTCGACATGGAATTTGAACTGAAAAACTACCTAGGGAGATGAGGATTTTGTATCTTTGCTTAAATGGAATCATTGAGAAGTGAAGTGACTTCCTCAAGGTCAGATAGCAAGTTGTTGCCCAGGACTGGGACTAGAAACTCAGTCTTGACTTTTCATCCAGTGCTTTTCCTGTTAAGTAGTTTTCCCTCGGTCAGATGCTTAGTGGTCTCCAGGAGTCTCTCCTTCCTTGCCTGATAACAATGCAAAGTCCGTGAAGCATACCCAGCTCAGGGAGTCTCAGGCTAGTTGGGGAGAAAAGACTAGGAGCCTTTTCTGGTGGATGAGGCCCTCTGGGCAGGGAGATGAATTCATCTGGATGTAAAACAAAATAGAAAATAAGTTCCTCCAAAGAACAGCAAAGGTAATACGGTGTCTGACTTCGGGAAGAACTCTTGTAGGAGCATATGCACGGGAGAGAGAGACCCTGGCAGCCTTTAAATCTTGACGTATTTGTGACCCTAGGCAAATATCCTAGCCATGGATTGATGACTGGGAGGGTAATGGAAATATTACCATCTAATTCACGGAGATATGAGAAGCGGCTGCTGCCTAAAATGTTAGAGGCTATGATGCTTTTTTAATTAATTAACTTTTCCATTTTTTTGTCTCCCCCTTTCTGTGTGTTCCTCCTTTAGCATGAGCCGCACCGCCTACACTGTGGGAGCCCTGCTTCTTCTCTTGGGGACCCTGCTGCCTGCTGCTGAAGGGAAAAAGAAAGGGTCCCAAGGTGCCATCCCCCCACCAGACAAGGCCCAGCACAATGACTCAGAGCAGACTCAGTCGCCCCAGCAGCCTGGCTCCAGGAACCGGGGGCGGGGCCAAGGGCGAGGCACAGCCATGCCCGGGGAGGAGGTGCTGGAGTCCAGCCAAGAGGCCCTGCATGTGACCGAGCGCAAATACCTGAAGCGAGACTGGTGCAAAACCCAGCCGCTCAAGCAGACCATCCACGAGGAGGGCTGCAACAGCCGCACCATCATCAACCGCTTCTGCTACGGCCAGTGTAACTCCTTCTACATCCCCAGGCACATCCGGAAGGAGGAAGGCTCCTTTCAGTCCTGCTCCTTCTGCAAGCCCAAGAAGTTCACCACCATGATGGTCACACTCAACTGTCCCGAACTACAGCCACCTACCAAGAAGAAGAGAGTCACACGAGTGAAGCAGTGTCGTTGCATATCCATCGATTTGGATTAAGTCAAATCTGTGCACACCCCGCCTGTCCCAGGGATGCAGCCCCAGGCAGGCCCAGAGCCAGACCTAAAACAACCCCATTCTTACTTGGCTTAACCCTAGAGGCCAGAAGAACCACCAGCTGCCTCCCGCAGGAGCCTGCTTGTGCGTAGTTTGTGTGCGTGAGTGTGCATGGGTGCCTGTAGTTGTTTTCAGACACCAGAGGAAACACAGCCTCTGCTAGAGGGCACTTCCAATTATGTAAACGTAACTGCTTTGACTGGGAAGGTACAGGAAGCCCACACCACCCCATTCACATCCAAAAGGGCGAGCCATGGTCTGGTTTTACCTTTGTCATCCATGTGCCCTTCTTGGGGATCAGGATCTCCCATCAGAATGAGTGTCAATGGAAGAGGCTACTCTGAGGGCCAGAGACCTGTTTTAGTGCTGCATTAAACTTGGAAAAGTTCTTTTAACTTGTGCTTGCCTCCTCCCTTCCTCCCTCCTGTCACAGTTTCGCCCTTCTTAGGCCCTCGGTGACTATGGCAGTCTAATCCCACATCTGCCAAGGTTTCTAAGTTAATTCACTTAATCACAGTGTAAAGGTTTTTCACTTTGTGAAGACCCTCCCGACTCTGGGGGAGGCTGGTGTGGGCAAGGACAAGCAGAATATCAGAGAAAGGGAGGGATGTTGAGGAGGTGAGGCCAGGTGCTGCCAGCAGGAGTCAGTAGAGAGATGTGCAGAGGCTACAAGGCCATTCCAAAACACAGTGAGACCCATGTGCTTCTGAGAAAGTTTATTAGGACAGACTCCGAGTGAACAGGAGAAATGAGATTGCCAAAAAGTCCTTAACTTTGGCTGTCACTGTGATCTGCTGAAACTAGCTGTAACCCAACACCAAACTAAAACAAAAACACTGACCACTTCTATTTTTAGAAACAAGTACATGAGCTAAACCAAACCAGCCCCGATTTTTTGTCCCTCAGGTGGTCAGTAGATGTCATTCAGAACCCTCTGCATAGGGTTAAGAAATAGACAAAAAACAGGCCAGGCGTGGTGGCTCAAGCCTATAATCCCAGCACTTTGGGAGGCCGAGGCGAGAGGATTGCCAGAGCTCACGGGTTCACGACCAGCCTGGGCAACTTGGTGAACCCTCATCTCTATAATACATTAAAAAAAAAAAAAAAAAGCCTGGTGTGGTAGTGTGCACCTGTGGCTTCTGCTACTTGGAAGGCTGAAGTGGAAGGGTCATCTGAGCCCAGCAGGTTGAGGCTGCAGTGGCCATGAGCATGGCACTGCACTACAGCCTGGGTGACAGAGTGAGACTCCAACTCCCCCAAAAAAGAAAGAAATAGACAATAACCTCATAGGCTGAAGGTCCTAATAACTTTTTTCCATGGTAAGGATCAGTTCTTTTTGAACTCATTTTTTCTGCATAATGCTTTTGAGAGCCACAGACCTTTGTTGGAAAGAATTTGCCTCTGCCGAGTGTACCCGGTAGTCTAAAATGAAAGAGTTTAGGGCCTGCTCTGTTTTAGCTAGAAGTGTATTTTGGGCCTTTTTTTAGCCACTGTTAGGAGATTGCCAGAGAGAAGAGGTGCATAAGGAAATAAAGGGGATTGCCTCTGGCTAAGGAACTCCTAATACCTGGAAGAGATGGAAGGGCTGTGACCTTGCCTTCTTCATTTGCCCTCAGGGAATGTTCCACTTAAAAAAGCAGAGCATTGGAGTGTGTTAGCTGCTCATCTACCCGGTGGGACCTACATGATATTGCAGTTGGATTCGGTACCTACCTGTAGGTGCCATTCTCTGATTAAACTTGGCCTTCTGGCAGTGTTTATTTGGGGACTATCTCATGGCCAGAGTGCAGGGTTGGGTGAATTTTGGATTTGGCTAACTTGTCAAGCCTGAGGCTTTATATGTAAACCCCCATATGCTTTGTGTCTTCTCAGCCTTACTAGCCAAGTCATATTGGCCATCAAGGCTCCAGCATTCAAAGAAGCATTGCAACTAAGGAAGCTTTTTTAAAATTTTGTTTTGTTTTGGTCCAGTGCTCTCATATAACAACTAAACAGGTACCATTTTAAGGCAGAGATTATCTTGAACACCCAAAATGTTAGGCTTATTGTAAACCTTTAAACTCACTACTGATGATTCTACACTAGGCAAATTTGTGCAAACACATAGTCCCTTAATCTTTGTACCTTTCGTATCCAACAATGAAGCACAGAGTGGATTTAATTAAGCCAACAAATACTAAGGCAGAATTTTGAGGGTGGAAGAGAGGAAAAGAAAGAGGAAGAAGCTGAAACTGTAAAACCACACCAGAGAGGAAAAATGACATTCAGAACCAGCAAACACTGAATTTCTCTTGTTGTTTTAACTCTGCCACAAGCATGCAATTTTGTTAAAAAGAGATGACTTAAGTTGGCAGCAGTGATCTTCTTTTAGGAGCTTGTACCACAGTCTTGCATGTAAGTCGGATTTGGCTCAAGTAAAGAGAATTTCCTCAAAATTAACTTTGCTGGGATAATCAGCAGCATAACTATCCTAAAAGCACATCACTAGCCAAAGAGGGAAATGCCTGCTTTTCTTAGTGTGCCTATATTAAGACTAGCACAAATATGGTGTGTCTTCCAACATTTATTGAAAATGCCATATCTGTTACATATTTTATTGGAGTCACAGATGATGTAATGATATAGTTTTCATTAATATAGCAGAATTTTTTAATGGCAAGAGATTTGCAATCTTGATCTTACCTATTAAAATAATGTCAAGCATCAAATATGAATTTTATGATGAACACTTTGTGCTTGGCATTAAAAGAAAAAAAAATCCTTTAAGTTGTTTTTTGTTATTGTAGTTCTTCAAAGTTAAAAGTGTAAGTGAAGGCCAGGCGCTGTGGCTCAGCCTGTAATCCCAGCACTTTGGGAGGCCAAGGCGAGAGGATTGCCTGAGCCCAGGGGTTCGATACCAGCTTGGGCAACTTGGCAAGACTTCGTCTCTACAATAAATCACAAAAATTAGGTGGGCGTGGTGGCGTGCGTCAATAGTTCCAGCTACTTGGAAGGCTGAGGTGGAAGGATCGCCTGAGCCCAGCAGGTCGAGGCTGCGGTGGCTGTGAGCGTGCCACTGCACCCCAGCCTGGGTGACAAAGAGTGAGACTCCAACTCAAAAAAGAAAAAAAAAGTGTAAGTGAAAAATCTAGAGGAAAGGATAATTTCCACTGTGTGGAATGTGAATAGTTGAACAAAAAGTTATGGTTATTTAATGTAATTATTAATTCAAATCCTTTGGTCACTGTGATTTCACGCATGTTTTCTTTTTCTCCTTGATATGACTTCCTCTGAGTTGGGCAAAGAAGAATCTGGCATACTGTACGTTGTTGGAGACTTTTATGAGGTTAGGGGGAAACAGACACATCTGAACATGCGTTACAGAGTCAAGACCTGAGCTTTTATTTTCTTAGTTGAATGTTCCTTAAAGGTTAACATTTCTGAAGTAATATTAAGAAAGACTTTAAATGTTATTTGGAAGACTTATGATGTGTGTATACAAACAGCAGATAATGATGAATAGTTCACAAAGTCCTTTTAAGGAGAAAATCTAAAATGAAGAGTGTATGTACAGAACATTTATAAGTGATCGATTCGTGCTTAAGAGTGAAAGTAGTTCTATTGATTTGTCATTCCTCAAGGTATTTAATATCAACTGCATTATGTATTCTGTCTGCTTTAATCATTTAAAAACAACAAAGGAAAGCATAGACTATGAGGTACCTTGCTGTGTATGAGGATAAGAGGGGACTTGATAGTCTCATAAAAGCAAATTTGGCTTAAAGTCTTATGAATCTGTAACTAGAACTTATAATTTTCACTCCAATAATGTTCTATATATCCTTTGCCAAAGAGCAACCAATAAATTAAGCCTCTCCCCTTTGTGTGTGTGTATGTGTGTGTGTGTGTATTTTAACTATTTTTAGGGCAGAATGGGGTAAGAATTTGCTTGTCATGGAAAGGGAGGTGGAAAAAGAGGTGATTGGATCTCTTATGATCTTATGTTCTTTATTTTTTTGAGTCGGAGTCTCACTTTGTCACCCAGGCTGCAGTGCAGTGGCACTCTCATGGCCACTGCAGCCTTGACCTAGGCTTAGGCAATCCTTCTGCCTCAGCCTTCCAAGTAGCTGGAACTACCGGCACATGCCACCACCCTCGGCTAATTTTTTTTTAATTGTAGAGACAAGGTCTCACCAAATTGGTCAAGCTGGTCTCAAACCCCTGGGCTCAGGAAATTCACCTCTACCTCCCAGAGTGCTGGGATTATAGGCATGAGCCACCGCGCCTGGCCTTTTATGATCTTAAGGTTTTTTTTTTTCCCCCTGTCCTAGACCTTTCAGATCCCACTTGATTTCAGTAGGACACCACAGCCATCGCAGCTACAGGCAAGGGAAAGCTGGCCTGCAATTGAAAGTACTAGCCTCTTACCCAGAGCTTAACTAGAAAGAACTAGAGAGTGTTATGATAGAGGCCTTCAGACAGTGGAAGGCTCATAACATAGAAATGATAATAATTTTGTTTCAGGGTGTTCCCTGAGAAAGACTGGGGCTCACTAGATGGAAAAGCTTCCTAATGAGAGTGAGCTGCCTTTGAGATAGTGAACTCATATCCTTGGAAGTCTTGAAACATAGTCTAAATATCATTTGATAGAGATGTGAGGTAAAGTAAGTTATTGCCCTGGATATGCAATTGACCAAGTGCACTTCTAGGGTCCTTTTCCACTTAGACATATGATACAAGTTTTCTATTAGGTATGAGTGCTCTGACAATAATTAATATCCCAGTAACTGTATGGAGTGCTTATGCTGAGGATTTTATTTGAGTTGTTCCTCACTTAATCCTCCGGGTAGCTCAGTGAAATAGGTACCATTATCACTGCTAGGAAGTAGTGAACTCACAGTGCTTCTGCAGCAACTGGGTTCTTAAACTACAAAATTTTGAACAACTTTTATTGGTTCTTTTAAGAACAGATTACAGTACTCTAAAAATACAGCTAACTTGACTGTTCACATCAAATGATTAAGGCTACCCTGAGGCTGTAGTAGGCACATCAGGAGGCCAAGCTCTAAAGCATTAAGTCAAAGCCTTTTTGCCACCTCTCTTTTTATGGTCTCCTTGGACTTGAAGGGGGAAAATGGAAGCAAGTACTAAGGAGACAGTGTTCTCAGGAAAGCCATATCCAGGAGGTAACTTCTGAACAAGGCTTGAAAGGTGAGTAGGACTTGACACAGAAGGGCATTTCAGGCTTCCAAGAGTATGTGGGAAGATGTCAGAGGCAATGCTGAAAAAGAACCGGCAAAAATAGATGCAACCTTTTTATTTTTTATCCAACTTTTTAAATTCTGAAAATTAACAGAAGACCTGCAGCAATTTAGGGAGCATAACTCAAGAAAAAGACTAAGTCTCTGTAAAAAAAGTGAGCATTGTTATATCATAATTTGCCCTGTTCTCAAGTCCCCTCTCCATTTCTATAATAGCCTGAAAACCAGCAGTCGAGTAGTTGCTGAGGGGAGCAGAATGGAGTTGGAGGTATTTGGAAGCCCTATGCTCAGAATTGTCATTATTTAACCTGTTGACAGACCCTAGAGGCCCCACTTGCAAGGCCATCTTTATTTGACCTGATTGAAAGCTCCCAGTGTGAAAAACCTTGTTGAAACAATTAGAGTCAATTGGTTATCTTTGTGGCTGCCTGAGGCAATGTATAACAGTCAGGGAAAGCAATTGGCTAAACAACCTATAAGAAAATACTGGAGTTAAAAGATTTTCACAGGGGTTTTGCAAAGTTCCAATATGTTACTGGGAATACAGAAGGCCAAATGCATGTATAGGGATCTGTGCATGCCCACAACTGTGCACATGCTCAGGGAAGACCTGAGACAGGCTTAAGCTTTTACTTCAGGCTGATGTTTAGACTCGCAAGGCAGAAAGTAAAGGGTAAGGTAGAATTGTCAGTTACCTTGCTGAGTGTTGAGTGTGCCCTACATTTACACAGAGCCCCTGGGCAAAGACTGGTAAAACTTTTGGTTCCATGTGTTTGAGGAAATCACTGTACAACTTAGATGGCCACTAAACTAACCAAACAGAGACATTAGTGCGCATACACAACAAAAAATACGGACTTGACAGAATTAGTTCAGAAATGTTGCTAAACAAACAAGGAAGAAACAATAAACAGCAACAACAACAAACCCTAAGGAAGGGAAGGAGAGATTGGTTTTAAGAATAGTCACATTAGCCGGGCTCGGTGGCTCAGCCTGTAATCCCGCACTTTGGGAGGCTGAGGTGAGTGGATTGCCTGAGTCCACGGGTTCGAGAGCTGCCTGGGCAGCTTGGCAAGACCTCATCTCTACAATAAATCAAAAACTAGCTGGGTGTGGTAGCGCACGCCTGTAGTTTCAGCTACTTGAAAGGCTGAGGCGGAAGGATCGCTGGAACCAGCAGGTCAAGGCTGCGGTGGCCGGGAGCAGCCACTGCACTCCAGTCTGGGCAACAGAGTGAGACTCCAACTCAAAAAAAAGAATAGTCACATTATATTGCTTGAAATGCCCAGCTTTCAACAAAATTATAAAACTTGCAAAGAAAAAATAAACTATGGCACGTATGCAGGAAAAAGGCAAACAAATAATTTTCAAGGAAGCCCAGACACCGGACTTTCAAGACAAAAACTTAATTTTTTTAAATTAAATTAAATTTTTTGAGTCAGTCTCACTCTCACCCAGGCTGCAGGGCAGTGGGATGCTCACAGCCACTACAGCCTTGACCTGCTAGTCTCAGGCGATCCTGCCTCAAGATCCTTCCAAGTAGCTGGAAGTACAGGTGCATGCCACCATGTAAGGCTAATTTTTCTTGATTTGTTGTAAAGAAGAGGTCTTGCCAACTTGCCCAGGCTGGTCTTGAACTCCTGGGTTCAGGCAATCCTCTTGCCTCTGCCTCCCAGTGTGCTGGGATTATAGGCATGAGTCACTGCGCCTGGCCTAAGACAAAAACTTTAAGTCAGCTGTTTTTCTTTTCCTTTCCTTTTCTTTTTTTTTTTTTTTTGAGTCAGAGTCTCACTCTGTCACCCAGGCTGAAGAACAGTGGCATGCTCATGGCCGTTGCAGCCTCAACCTGCTAGGCTGAGGTTGTCCTGCTTCAGCCTTTCAAGTAGTTGGAACTATAGCCACATGCTACCACACCCAGTTAATTTTTTTTATTTTTTTGCAGAGAGGAGGTCTTGCCAAGTTGCCCAGTCTGGTCTTGAACCCTTAGACTCAGGCAATCCTCTGTCTCTGGCTCCCAAAGTACTAGGGTTACAGGTGTGAGCCACTGCACCTGGCCTAATTCAACTGTTTAAATATAGTAAAAAACTAAGATAGGCCCGGCAAGGTGGGCCAAGCCTGTAATCCCAACACTTTAGGAGGCTGAGGCAAGAGGATTGCCTGAGCCTAGGGGCTGGAGACCAGCCTGGACAACTTGGTAAGACCTCACCTCTACAATAAATAAAAATATTAGCTGGGCATTGTAGCACACACCTGTAGTTTCAGCTACTTGGAAGGCTGAGGTGAAAGGATAAAACCTGGTTGTGGTGGCCGTGAGTGTGCCACTGCACTCCAGCCTGGGCGACAGAGTGAGACTCTGACTCAAAAAAGAAAAAAAAACCCTAAGATAAACTATTTCTAAATAACTAAAGGATAATGCACCAAGTCATAAGTACCAAATCTCTAAGTCTTAAAGAAATAGAAATTATAAAAATTACAAAGTTGAAAACTATAATAATTAAAATGAAAAAATTACTAGAAGAGTTCAACAGAAGATTTGACCAGCCAGAAGAAAATTGATTGACAAAGACTCAAAAAGGAAGGGTGGGGGGAGAGAGACAGAGAGAGTCAGAGAGAGATAGAGATAGAGAGAGAGAGAAAGAGAGAGAGAGACTACTAAAATCAGAAATTAAAGAAAGGACATCACTACTGATTTTACAGAAATGAAAAAGAATTTTAGGGGACTACTGTGAGCACATATGTCGCAACCCATTAGATGACTTAGATGAAATTCCTAGTGTGACAAGGAACATGGCTCCATTTTTTGATGTTTGACTATTGATATCTTTCTAGTTTTATCTCTTTTTTTTAACTTTATACTTTTTAGACATAATTCCTATTTCTTTGTTATTTGGTGAGATTTGGTACTTATGACCTGGTGACGTATCATTCTCCTGTTTTCTTTTAGTTCTTTAGAAATGGTTTCTCTTAGTTTTTGAATATATTTAAACAGTTGATTTAAAGTCTTTGTCTTATAAGTCCAATGTCTAAGCTTCTTTGGGAACAATTTTTTTTTGTTTGATTTTTTCTTATATATGAGCCATATTTTATTTTTTCTTTGCAAGTCTCATCATTACCTTCTGCCTTACATTTGGGAAAATTGATAAGAAAGCCTAGGTTCTCATGTGGCACTGACAAATGATCAACCATGCAAGGCCATGTGGGAATCCTCACCCAGGTTATACTCTCTGACCATCATAAACTCCAAGCCAGTCTCCTTTCCATGCTCTCTCAAGTCTTCTTCAGACCAAAAACTTTAAGCTTGTAGCCTTTTGTTTGTAACCTTTTAGAAGTTTGTAGCTATTTGTTAGTTTTGTGAAGACTGTAGCCTGCTCTCCACAAAAAGCCTCATTATGTGAGTAATAAATCTTTTCATACTCTTTCAGAGTATGTATGGCATCATTAGCCTTGATGTACAAACCAAATTTTGAGTGGGGAACCATCCTGTTTGTGCAAGTGTCCACAACACCTATAAATAAAGAAACAAATGAAACTGATTCAAGAAAATATAAAATTCTGAATAGAACTATCACAAATAAAGAGATTGAATTATTAATAGCAATCAAAACATTCTATAAAGAAAAACCCAATACAGGACGGCTCACTGATTAATTATACCAAACACTTAAAGAATTGGTGCAAATAATTTGCAAACTCTTCCAGAAAATAGAAAAGGTGAGAATACTTTTTACTTTATCTTATAAGCCAGTATTACTCCGATACGAAGACATGACAAATACATCACAAAATAAAACTGAAGATCAGTATGACTATAGATGCAAAGCAATTCAACAAAATTCTAGGTTACTGAATCCAGCAACATATGAAAAGGGTTATATACCACAAGTAAATGAGATTTGGCAAGGAATGGCAAGGTTGGTTTAACCATCAATCAATGGAATACATCATAATATAGAATAAAACCAGAAACCACACAATCATCTTAATAGTTGCAGAAAAATCATTTGCCATTATCCAACATCAGTAAAATCACTTAACATACTAGGAATAGAAAAAAAATTCTTCAACCTAATAAAAATTATAAAAAGCCCACAGCTAACATCATACTTAAATATGAAAAACTAAAATCTTTCCCTCTAAGATCAGAAACTAACAAGATATCTGTTTTCACCATTTTTTCTTCTTTTCTATTCTTTTTATTTTTATTTTTATTTTTTTGAGTTAGAGTCTTACTCTGTCACCCAGGCTGGAGTACTGTGGCACAATCATGGCTCATCATAACTTCAACCTCCAGGGCTCAGGCAAACCTGCCTCAGCTTCCTGAGTAGCTGGAACTATAGGCATGTGTCACCATGCCTGGCTGATTTTTTATTTTTATTTTTGTAGAGACAAGGTGGTGGTATGTATCTATAGTCTGGTCCCAGCTAATTGGGAGGCTGAGGTGGATGGATCACCTGAGCCCAGGAGTATGAGGCTGTAGTGAGCCATAAGCATTCCAGTGTACTCCTGCCTAGGCAACAGAATGAGACCCTGACTCAAAATATATATCAAAAAGAAAAATGTATATATATATAGAAATAAAGTTAACAAAAGAAGTTCAAGACTGGTATACTAAAAATGATAAAGAATTGTTTAAAGAAATTTTCTTGACTTGATTACTACATTATATATGTGTCAAAATTTCACATGTACCCCATACATTTGTCCAAATTAAAAAAATTAAGAACACCTAATTAAATGGAAATAAAACTTGTGCTCTATGATCGGAAAAATTAATATTGCTCTATAGATTCAACGCAATTCCTATCAAAGCCCAACTGGCCTAAAAAATTGACAGGTTGATCCTTTATTAAACTCACAAGAAAATGGAAAAGTCCGCCAGGCTCGGTGGCTCAGCCTGTAATCCCGCGCCTTGGGAGGCTGAGGTGAGTGGATTGCCTGAGCCCGCGGGTTCGAGACCCGCCTGGGCAAGTTGGTGAGACCTCATCTCTACAATAAATCAAAAAATTAGCCAGGCGTGGTGGCACATGCCTGTAATTCCAGCTACTTGGAAGGCTGAGGCGGAAGGATCGCCGGAGCTCAGCAGGTCAAGGCTGTGGAGGCCGGGAGCGGCCACTGCACTCCAGTCTGGGTGACAGAGTGAGACTCCAACTCAAAAAAAAAAAAAAAAGAAAAGGAAAAAGTCCAAGAATAGCCAAAACAATCTTGAAAAAGAAGAGCAAATTTAGAGGACTCATATTTTCTAAGTATAAATCATACAACAAATAATCATAGTCAGACAAACATCCTTATAACTGCCACTAGTTGAAGAATAGAATTTTCCACCATTCTCAAAACTCTCCTTATACCTCACCTCAATTTTAATCCTTTCCTGTACCACAGTCATAATTACTCTTCTAAAATTTAAAGTAATTATCTCCTTGTACATATTTATAGTTTTATAATCAAGGCATTTACCCCTAAGCTCAATACTTTAGTCTGCTTGCAAACAGTTTAAGTGAGAAAAGATAAAAGCCTGAATTAAGGCAGCCCTAAATCCTTTCCTATAAACTTGATAGTGATTACCACATAGAGGATCATCCTCAATGTCTACTTCCTTCTGTTGCTCCAACAAGTTTACTGGGCAGAAGTTTAAAAGAACTGGATAGTGGGGCAGGTCACACCAGCAGGAGAATGTATAAGACATCTCTGGACCCTCCTTCCCCCAGTTAATATACTTATTCAGCAGAACTTTATGTCTAAATTTCCTTTGGGAAAATCCAGAAATTAAGTAAAAGTCTTCTATACCCCAGGCAAATGCAAAAACCAGACTTTCCAAAGATGGTAGTAAGATTCAAAACACTGTCTTGCCAGAATACTTGGCCCTGGCACAGTGACACATGGTCAAGAAGAGACTCCCTAGCTCCTAGATTCTCCCATGGGAGAGAAAGTGCTAGTTCACATGTCTAATGCTTCAGTGAGTTACCCAGAGGACTGGCTTCTGTTTTGTCAGACTTGGCACTCTGACAGTCCTGTCACAATCTAGCCACTTGGGAATAGCAGAGATGTGGGTTTAGATTGGCAGATGACCTAGCACCCTCTCCTCTTCCTCCTCACTCCCTATCTCAGCACAGAGAGAGTGGACAAAATCATGGCTGCCTGCTTCTTCTTGATGAGGGGATAATTTGTTAGAGGCCCCCAGAATCTCTGGTCAGGCTTATTGGTGGGGGTCTTTTCTTATATAAGTTCCATCAGTGAAACTGAGACAGGTGTCTGCTTTGTCTCAGATGCAGATACCAACATTGAGAGTCAAGGAAAATGAAGAATCACACGAAAATGTCTGAAACTAAAGAATAAGAAGTGGGTCCTGAACATTTATCACACTACTAGAAAAAAGGGATTGGCAGTAGTGCAACATGGCCAGGAGAGGTGGGGGATGTAACCTCACTAGGGATAGTGGATCCTAAACCAGGTTAAGTGAGGTCCATGGACACCCAAACTTCATCTGCTTGTAAACCACTCTTGTACTTAATCCTGACTTGTACCCATATCTTTATAATAAAGTAAAAATAAATAAATAAATAAATAAAGAATAAGACACAATTCTAGAAACAGAACCAATGAAAAGAAGTTATATGATTTACCTGACAAAATTTAAAATAGCTGTCATAGGCCGAGTTCGGTAGCTCAGCCTGTAATTCCAGCACTTTAGGAGGCCAAGACGAGTGGATTGCCTGAGCTCACAGGTTCGAGACCAGCCCGGGCAACTTGGTGACACCTTGTCTCTACAGTAAATAAAAAAATTAGCAAGACATGGTAGTGTGTGCTTATAGTTCCAGCTACTTAGAAGGCTGAGGTGGAAGGATCACTGGAGCCCAGCAGGTTGATGCTGGGGTGGCTATGAGTGTGCCACTGCACTCCAGCCTGGGTGACAGAGTGAGACTCCAACTCAAAAAAAAAAAAAAGAAGAAAAGAAAGAAAGTACCAAACAGAAATCATGAGCTGAAGAACAAAATAACTGAACTGAAAATTTTGCTAGAGGGCTTCACAAAGACTAGATCAGGCAGAAGAAAGAGATAGTGGATTTGAAGACAGGCCACTGGAAATAATTTAGTTAAAGAATAAATTAAAATGAAGAAGAGTGAAAAAAACCTAAGGAGCTTATGAGACAACATCAAGCAGACCAATACACACATTATTGGAGTCACAGAAGAAGAAGAAAAAATGAACCAAAAATGTATTTAAATAAGTTATGGCTGAACTTCCCAAATCTGGGGAAGTAATTGGACATCCTGATTCAGGAAGCTCAAAGAACACCAAGAAGATGAACCAAAAAAACCCACACTGAGTATAAAATTGTCAATTGAGTAATAAAATTGTCAAATGTAAAAGACAGAAGTTTGAAAGCAGCAAGAGAAAATGATTTGTCACATACAAGAGAACATTTAAAAAACTATTAGCAATTTTCAGCAGATCTAGCAGGCCAGGAAATTGTTGGAAGAAAATAATTGTCAACCAAGAAATACTATACATAGTAAAACTGTGCTTGAAAAGTAAAGGCGAGACCGGGTGTGGTGGCTCAGCCTGTAATCCCAGCACTTTGGGAGGCCAAAGCAAGAGGATTGCCTGAGACCAGCCTAGGCAACTTGGTGAGATCTTATCTCTACAATAAATCACATACACACAAAAACTTACATTGTTATCAATTTAGACTGTTATAACTATAAAATATTTACTGTAAACCTGTATGTAATCACACACACACACACACACACACACACACACACACACACACAGAGGCAAATCTATAGAAGTTACCTAAAAGAAAAAGAGAAAGGCCAGGTGCAGTGGCTCACACCTATAATCCCAGCACTTTGGGAGGCCAAGGTGAGAGGATTGCCTGAGCCCATGGGTTCAAGAACAGCCTGGGCAATTTGGTGGGAGCTCATCTCTACAATAAACCAAAAAATTAGCTGGATACTATAATGCATGCCTGTAGTTCCAGCTACTTGGAAGGCTGAGGCGGAAGGATTGCCTGAGCCCAACAGGTAGAGGCTATGGTGATCGTGAGTGAGCCATTGCACTCCAGCCTGGGTCACAGAGTGAGACTCTGACTCAAAAAAAAAAAAAGAAAAAGAGAAAGGAATCAAAACATATCAATATAAAACATTAAAACAACACAAGAGAAGATAGTAAGAGAGAAAAAAATAGACAATAGAAGTGTAAGACAAACAGGAAATAATTAACAGAAGGCCAATAGTAAATTCTTTTCTATCAATAATTACTTTAAATGTAAATGGTTTAAACTTTCCAATCAAAAGACATTGAGTGGCTGAATGGATTAAAAAGCAATATTCAACTGTATACTGTGTACAAAAAACTCACTTTAGATTCTAAGACACACATAGAGTGAAAGTGAAGGAATGGAAAAAGTTATTCCATGTAAGTGATAACCAAAAGAGAGCAAAGTTGCCTATACTTATACCAGCAAAAATAGACTTTAAGTCAAAACTGTCACAAGAGTTAGAAAGAATGTTATATAATTATAAAATGATCAGTCTACCAGGAAGCTATAACAACTATATATGTACCCAACTTGAAGCACCTAAATATATAAAGCAACATTGACAGAACTGAGGGAGGAAATATACAACAATACAATAATAGTATGAGACATCAATACCATACTTTCAACAATGGATAAAACATCCAGACCAAAGATCAATAAGAAAATAGAGGATTTGGTCGGGCTCGGTGGCTCAGCCTATAATCCCAGCACTTTGGGAAACCGAGGTGTGTGGATTTCCTGAGCCCACAGGCTCAAGAACAGCCTGGGTAATTTGGAGAGACCTTGTCTCTATAATGAATAAATAAATAAATAAATAAATAAATAAATAAATAAATTAGCCAGGCACGGTGGCACATGCCTGTAGTTTCAGCTACTTGGAAGGCTGGAGGGAGGATCACCGGAGTCCAGCATGTTGATGCTGGGGTGGCCATGAGTGTGCCACTGCACTCCAGCCTGGGCGACAGAGTCAGACTCTAACTCAAAAAAAAAAAAAAAAGAAAAGAAAAGAAAATAGAGAACTTGAACAACACTATAAACTAAATGTACAAATCAGACATAAGTAGAAGCTTCCATCCAATAACTGTAGAATATGCATTTTTCTCCAGCTCACACAAAAATTTTTCTAGTATAGACTACACGTTATATCACAAAACAATCTTAACAAATTTAAGAAAATTGAAATAATATACTTATTTTTACTGACCAAAATAAAATGAAACTAGAATTCAGTAGTAGAAGGAAAACAAAAATATACAAAATGTAGAAATTAAACAACATGCTCTTAAACAACCATTGGGCCAAAGAAGATATCAAAAAGGAAATTAGAAAATACCTCAAAACAAATAAAAACATGATATACAGAACTTATGAGGTACAGCAAAAACAGTAATAGGACATTTACTGCAGTAAACACTTATATTTAAAAAAGGAGAATAATTTCAAATAAGGAATCCAACCTTATAGCTCAGGATGTAGAAAAAAAATCAAAGTAAGCCCAAAGTTAGCAGAAGAAAAACAAAACAAAACAAAGATTAGAAAAGAAAAAATAAAACTGAATATAGAAAAACAACAAAACTAACAGTTGTTTTTTTTCTTTTCTTTTCTTTTTTTTTAAATAAAGATGTGGGGTACAATTCAGTGTTCGGTATACAAATGTTGATTATGCAGGTACCCTTGTTGATGAGGTATGCCCTCCCTCCCCTAGCAGTTTCCCTCAACTGCCAATCTACCCTCCCTTCCTTGACAGTTTCCCACTACTGCCAATCCCTTTCTTATAGTATTATAATTATTCAAGATCTGCTTATGAGTGAGAACATATGGTACTCTGTTCTTTGTTTCTGTTATAGATTACTGAGTATGATTGACTCTAAATCCATCCAAGTTGCTGCAAAGTCCATATGTCTGTCCTTCTTTATGACTGCATAATGTTCCATTGTGTAGATATACCACATTTTTAAAATTCAGTCCAGCTTCAATGGGCAATATGGTTGATTCCATGTTTTTGCAATAGCAAAAATAGTAAATAGAGCTGCAACAAATATACGTGTGCAGGTATCTTTTTTGTAGAATGATTTGAGTTCCTCGGGGTATATTCCCAATAGTGGAATTGCTGGGTCATGTGGAAGGTCAATTTCTAGTTCATTTAGAAATCGCCACACTGTCATCCAAAGAGGTTGCACTAGTTTGCATTCCCACCAGCAGTGTAGAAGCATTCCTTTTTCTCTGCATCCTTACCAGCATCTGTTGTTGTTTGTTTTATTAACGATGGCCATTCTTACTGGGATTGGATGGTATCTCAATGTGGTTTTGATTTGCATTTCTCTGATGATGAGTGAGGCTGAGCACTTTTTCATGTGTCTGCTGGCTGCCCATATATCTTTTTTTGAGAAGTGTCTATTTATATCTTTTGCCCACTTTTTAATGGGGCTGTTTGTTTTTTTCCTTTTGGCACATTTGAGTCCCTTGGAGATCCTAGATGTTAGGCCTTTGTTAGACATACAGTTGGCAAATATTTTTTCCATTCTGTGAGCTGTCTCCCTGCTTTCTTGATGGTTTCTTTTGCTTTGCAGAAGCTCATTACTTGGATGAGGTCCCACTTGTCTATCTTATTTCTTAAGGTATGGACATTTAGGGTTCTAAATAGGAATTGGTTGCCTGTACCAATTTCCATAAGGGTGTCTCCTGCATTTTCTAAGATCCTTATAGTCCAAGGTTTCATGTTTAGGTTTTTGATCCATTTAGAGTTAATTTTTGTGTATGGTGATAGGTAGGGGTGCTATTTCAATCTTCTGCTTGTGGTCAGCCAGTTTTCCCAGCATCATTTACTGAATAGGTTGTCCTCTCCCCACTGGTTGTTGCTGGAGGCTTTGTCAAAGATGAGTTGGTTGAGAAATTAAGGCTTTGCTTTCAGAATCTCTATCCTGTTCCATTGGTCTATGTTCCTGTTTTTGTTCCAATACCAGGCTGTTTTGATTACTGTAGACTTATAGTAAAGTTTGAAGTCTGGGAACGTGTTACCTCCTGCTTTGTTTCTTTTGCTAAGGACTGTTCTGGCTATTCGTGGTCATTTATGTTTCCATATTAATTTCTGTATTGTCATTTCCAGGTCTGAGAAGAATAATGGTGGTAAATTAATGGGTATTGCATTGAATCTGTAGATTGCCTTTGGTAGGATGGACTTCTGTTTTTTTTTGAGTTGGAGTCTCACCCCTTTGCCCAGGCTGAAGTACAGTGGCATGCATGCTCACAGCCACCCCAGAATAGACCTTCTGGCCTCCAGCATGCCTTTCACCTCAGCCTTCCAAGTAGCCGGAACTACAACACGTGCTCCCACACTGGCTATTTATTTTATTTTATTTTACTTTATTGTAGAGATGAGGTCTCACCAGATTGCCTGGGCTGATCTTGAACCTGCAGGCTCAGGCAATACACTCACCTCAGACTCCCAAAGAGCCCGGCCAGGAAGGACTTTTTTTTTTTTTTTTTTTTGAGTTGGAGTCTCACTCTGTCGCCCAGATTGGAGTGCAGTGGCCGCTCCCAGCCACCACAGCCTCGACCCGCTGGGCTCCAGCAATCCTTCCACCTCAGCCTTCCAAGTAGCCAGAATTACAGGCACGCACTACTATGCCCGGCTGATTTTTTGATTTATTGTAGAGATGAGGTCTCGCCAAGTTGCCCAGGCGGGTCTCAAACCCACGGGCTCAGGCAGTCCACTCACCTCAGCCTCCCAAAGTGCGGGATTACAGGCTGAGCCACCGAGCCCAGTTTAGGATGGACATTTTAACAATGTTGATTCTTCCTATCCATGAACATAAAATATTTTTCTATTTGTTTGTGTCTTCTTGGATTTCTTTGAGCAGTGTTTTGTAGTTCTCATTGTAAAGGTCTTTCACTTCTCTGGTTAGGAAGATGCTGAGGTATTTCATTTTTGTGTGTGGCTGTTGTGAATGAGATTTTGCTTTTAATTTGGGTCTCTGCCTGCTTATTGTTGGTGTATAGGAGGGCAGCTGTCTTTTTATGGTTTGGTTTTTAAAAAAGACAAACAAAATTGACAAACTTTTTGCTAGACTAAGAAAAAGAAGAACTTAAAAAAATAATATTGGAACTCAAAGTAGAGACATTACAACCGATACCATAGAAATTTTTATAAAAACATAAAAGACTGAAAATTATAAGCCAATAAAGTGTATAAACTAGAAGAAATGGATAAATTCCTAGAAACACACAACCTACCAATATTAAATTATGAAGAAATGGGAAGAGAGAACAGACCTATGACTAGGATGAAGAGTAAATCAGTATTCAAAAACCTCCCAATAAAAAAAAAGTCCAAGACCAGATGACTTCACTAGTAGATTCTACTAAAAATTTAAAAAATTAATGCCAATCCTTCTCACATACTTCTCAAAAATTGAAGAGGGAACACTTCCAAACACATTTTATGAGGCCAGAATTACCCTGATACAAAGCCAGCAAACACATCACAAAGAAAGAAAATGACAGGTTTTACTTGATGAATATCGATGCAAAATCCTCAATAAAATACTGGCAAATAGGCTGAGCTCGGTGGCTCAGTCTGTAATCCCAGCACTTTGGGAGACCAAGGCAAGTGGATTATCTGACCCCGTGGGTTTGAGACTGGCCTGGGTAACTTGGTGAGACCTTGTCTCTACAATAAATAAAAAATGAGCCAGGCAAGGTAACACACACCTGTAGTTCCACCTACTTGGAAGGGTGAGGTGGAAAGATTCCTGAAGCCCAGCAGGTTGACGCTGGGGTGGCCATGAGTGTGCCACAGCACTCCATCCTGGGTGACGAAGTGAGACTCTGACTCAAAACAAAACAAAAAACAAAAAAAACCCCACATGATCATTCGCTGAATGCAGAACAAATATTTGACAAAATTCCACACCTTTTCATGAGAAAAACACTCAACAAACTGAGAATAAAAGAAAGTACCTCAATATAATAAAGTCTATATATAAAACATTCACAGCTGGCATCATATTCAACTAAAAACTTTTTCTTTAAGTTCAGGAATAAGGCAGGGATGCCCACTTTTTTTTTTTTTTTTTTTTTAATCAGGATCTCATTTTTTCCCTCAGGCTGGAGTACAGTAGTATGATCATGGCTTACAACAGCCTGGAACTCTTGGGCTCAAGTGATCCTCCTGCTTCTGCCTGCAAAGTAGGTGGGACTCCAGGTGTGTGCTACCACACATGGCTAGGTTTTTTTTTTTTTAATTTTTGTGGAGACAAGGTCTTACTATGTTGCCCAGGTTGGTCTCAAACTCTTGGCCTCAAGTGATCTTTCTGCCTCAGCCTTTCAAAATGCTGGGATTATAGGCATGAGCCAGCACACTCAGTTTAGGATGCCCACTTTTGCTATTTCTGTTCAATGTAGCACTGGAAGTTATTGCTGGAGCAATTAGACCAAAAAAAGAAATAAAAGACATGCAAATTGGAAAGACAGAGGTAAAATTGTCCTTATTTGCAGATAACATAATCTTATAGATAGAAATCATTAAAGACTCCAACAAAAAAAAAAACTGTTATAACTAATAAAAAAATTTAGTAAAGTTTCAGGATACAAAATCATCATATAAAAATCAAAGGCATTTCTATACTAACAATGAACTATCTTAAAAGTGAGTTGGGAAAACAATGACATTTACAGTGACCCAAAAACAAAACCCTTGAGCAAACTTAACTAAGGAGATGAAAAATGTGCATACTAAAGACTACAATACATTGATACTGTAGCAGGAACACAAAGAGGCTGTGACACCGAGGCTATTTTAGGAAGTAGCAGATTTATTTATTAGTGCCAGCGCAACTCAGTGGGCTAACGCTCCCAGGCTGAGCACCCTGGGGAAGGAGGAGAGGGATATTATACCTTAGTTTAGGTAAGGGAGGGGGTTGGGCTAAGCAATTGCACATTTTCTTTGGAATTCACAAGGTTGTACTCAGTAAAATCAGATTTTCAAAGAACAAATGGTCTCCAGGAAATGCATAGCAAGCAGGGGTTGTAAACCGATGACTTCACAAAGAATGAATTGGTTGCCATTTTGCATCTCCAGGAAAACCGTCCTTGGCTATTTGGTTTTCTCAAGCAAAACCTGCCTGGTAGGTTTTCGGAGCTTGCCGATTGATCTTCAAAAGGAATACTTTCAACTGTTATCAGCCCCTCTCTGCCACAATACAAGAAATTTAAAAAGACATAAACAAATGAAAAGACATCATGTATTAATAGATTGTAAGATTTAATATTCTTAAAATATTCACACTATGCAAAACCACCTACAGTTTCAATTCCTATCAAAAATCTCAATGGCATTTGTGAACAACAGAAATAGAAAAAATAATTCTAAAATTCATATGAAAACACAAAAAATGATGACAAGTCAAATCACTCAAGAAAGAACAAAACTAGAGGTTTCACACTTTCTGATTTTAAAATATATTACAAAGATGCAATAATAAACAGTATAATACTGGCATAAAGACAGACACAGACCAATGGATAAGAGTATAGAGCCTAGCAACAAATCCATGCATATACAGTCAGTTGATATTTGGCAAAGGTGTCACAAATACACAATGAGAAAGAATAGTCTCTTCAACAAATGGTGTTGGGAAAACTGAATATCCACAAGCAAAATAATGAAATTGGGTCCTTATTACACTGTGCAAAATAATCAAACTAAAAAGCTCCTTCATAGCAAACAACCAACAATTTAAAAAGGCAACTTATGGAAGAGGAGAAAATATTTGCAAGCTGTATTTCTGATAAGGGGTTAATCTCTAAGATATATAAGGAACGTCTATAACTCAATAGCAAAATCTACAAAAACCAAACAAAAAAAAATTAATATCTGTAATCCAATTTTTAAAAATGGGCTAAGTACTTGGATAATTATTTCTCCAAATAAGACATACAAATGGCCAAAAAAACTGTGGCTTGCCACTAGTTATCAGGGAAATGCAAATAGAAACCACAAAGAGACATCACCTCATACCTATCAGAATGACCATTATCAAAAACAAAAACAGGCCAGGCTCGGTGGCTCAGCTTGTACTCCCAGCACTCTGGGAGGCTGAGACGAGTGGATTGCCCGAGCCCACGTATTTGAGACCAGCCCGGGCAACTTCCAGACAATTCATTTCCCAAATGCCAATACTTACCTTTTGAATGGAAAAGTTTATTTCTGCCCTACAGTGATAGCAAAAATTTAAATGTGTTAAGGGCTCTTAAGTAGATATTTATTGTTTTTGCCTCCTTGCATCACTTTCAGAACCTTATAGCTTTACTTTTTCTTTTCTTTTCTTTTTTTGAGTTGGAGTCTCACTCTGTCGCCCAGACTGGAGTGCAGTGGCCGCTCCCAGCCACTGCAGTCTCGACCTGCTGGACTCCAGCGATCCTTCTGCCTCAGCCGAGTAGCCGGAACTACAGGCACGCACCACCATGCCTGGCTGATTTTTTGATTTATTGTGGAGATGAGGTCTCGCCAAGTTGCCCGGGCGGGTCTCGAACCCCCGAGCTCAGGCAATCCACTCACCTCAGCCTCCCAAAGCGCGGGATTACAGGCTGAGCCACCGAGCCCGGCTTCTTCTTTTTTTTTTTTTTTTTAAGAATTACCTTTCCGGACCGAGCTCGTTGGCTCAGTCTGTAATCCCAGCACTTTGGGAGGCTGAGGCAGGTGGATTGCCTGAGCCCACAGGTTCGGGACCAGCCCGAGCAACTTGGTGAGACCTCGTCTCTACAATAAATCACAAAAATTAGCCGGGCTTGGTGGTCCGCGCCTGTAGTTCCAGCTACTTTGAAGGCTGAGGCGGAAGGATCGCCGGAGCCCAGCAGGTCGAGGCTGCAGTGGCTGGGAGCGGCCACTGCACTCCAGTCTGGGCGACAGTGAGACTCCAACTCAAAAAAAAAAAAAAAAAGAATTACCTTTCCCATCCCATGTAGTTTCCTCCACGTTTCTTATCACTGCGCCTTTCACTTCCTGCTTCCTTTCAGGAGTAACATAAGACCATAGTGGCATACCAGGATACCCATTCCACTTGACCAACACGATTGGTTTTAGAAATGGATTTGAAATACAAACTGACTCCATTAGAATCTTCCTGAAGACTTGAATTTGGAGACTGCATGAAAGATCTTTTTCCTCCTCTAGAATGAGAAGCTATAATAAACCTGTAGGTCAAAATCTACCAACAGCCATCGTTCCCAGGTAGATGGATGAAACTGGCTGAAGAACGAAGTCTCCACACACACAGACGAGCAGAGCCAAAAGATGAGGGAAATATGTTGATAATTTCTTTTTCTTCTACTGAGCTATGCCTGAAGTCAGGCCAATCTCTGCATCATCCTGCATTAGTTATATATTTCTCTATAACAAGTAATGCCAAAACGTAGCAGTAAAAAACAAAACAAAAAAAACATTTATCATCTCATGCATTTTCTGATAGGGATCTGGGAGTGACTCATTTGGGTGGTTCTGGCTCAAAATCATTCATGAATTTGCAGTTAAGGTGTCAGCAGGGGATGCAATCACTTAAAGGTTTGACTAAGAATATAGAATTTACTTTCTTCTTCCTTTTAAAAATAGAAATGTTGTCCTGTTATGTTGCCCAGGCTGGATTTGAGCTCTTGAACTCAAGAAATCCTCCCACCTCAGTCTCCCAAGTAGTTGGGATTATAGGTATGTACCACAGTTCTGGGCTGAAGAATCTACTTCCAGTATGGCTCTCTCATATGGCTCTTGGCTGGAGGCCTCAGTTCTTTACAACGCTTCACAATAAACTGGCTTCCTCCAAAGCAAGTAATCTAAGAAGGAGTAAAGAGGAAACTGGTCAGGCACAGTGGCTCAAGTCTGTAATCCCAGCACTTTGGGAGGCTGAGGGGAAAGGACTGTCCAAGCCCTGGGGTTCAAGACCAGCCTGGGCAACTTGGTGAGACCTCTTCTCTACAATATATCAAAAAACTAGCCAGGCATGGTAGTGCACACCTGTTGTTTCAGCTTCTTGAAAGGCTGAGGTAGAAGGATTTCCTGAGCCCAGAGGCCGATGCTGGGGAGGCCGTGAGTGTGCCACTGCACTCCAACCTGGACGACAGAGTGAGATTCGGACTCAAAAAAAAAAAAAAGGAAGCCACAGTGCCTTTCATGGCTTATTCTCCAAAGTCACATACCTTTTCTTTCACTTTATCCTATTTGTCAGAAGCCAGTCACTAAATTTTCCCTTATCGAGAGGAGGGTATTTACTCTTGATGGAAGAAGTATCAAGAAATTTGTGGTCATATTTTAAAACCACAACACTCTCAGTTACGTAAGTCAAGAAATACCATTTTTGACTTAGTTTGTATAGGGTTTCTGTCACTTGCAACCAAGGAATACTGACCACTCTTTATAGCTAAGTCTCTAAGAAAGTGTTCAGATGTTATTTATTTATTCCAGCCTCTTGCCCAGGCTGGAGTGTAGTGGTACGCTCACAGCCACTCCAGCATCGACCTGCTGGGTTCAGGTGATCCTTCCACCTCAGCCTTCCAAGTAGCCAGAACAACAGGCATGCACTACCATGCCCAGCTAATTTTTTGATATAATGTAGAGACGAGATCTCACCAAGTTGCCCAGACTGGTCTTGAACCCCTGGGCTCAGACAATCCTCCCACCTCGGCCTCTCAAAGTACTGGGATTATAGGCTTGAGCCACCACACTTGGCCAGCTGCAAGTTGTTTTTTTTTTTTTTTGAGTTGGAGTCTCACTCTGTCACCCAGACTGAAGTGCAGTGGCCGCTCCCGGCCACCACAGCCTCGACCTGCTGGGCTCCAGCGATCCTTCCGCCTCAGCCTTCCAGGTAGCTGGAACTACAGGCGCGCACTACCACGCCCGGCTAGTTTTTGATTTATTGCAGAGATGAGGTCTCGCCAAGTTGCCCAGGCGGGTCTCGAACCCAAGGGGTCAGACAATCCACTCACCTCTGCCTCCCAAAGCACGGGATTACAGGCTGAGCCACCGAGCCCGGCTCAGCTGCCAGTTTTTTAAGGCTGTGCCTGAAAACCCCCAAAGTGTCACTTCTACCATATCCAGTTGGAAAGCAATCATAGACTTGACCAGAGTCAAGTAAAGGGATATCCCCACCTCTTGATGAGAGAAGTGTCAAATAATTTGCAACCATCTTTAATCTGTCACATGTGACTTCCCTGGCTGGGAGAAGGGACATGGTGCAGCTGTTCTGTATACAAATTTTGATTCACTATCCTTGTATTCAGTCCTGTAGACCACCATGACATTCATCTTCTGCTGCATCTGGTCACTGAGTCTTTTTTCTTAGGGTTTCTTGTTTTTTTGTTTTGAGTTGGAGTCTCACTCTGTCGTCCAGGTTGGAGTGCAGTGGCACACTCACAGCCACCGCAGCGTCAACCTGCTGGGCTCCAGTGATCCTTCTGCCTCAGCCTTCAAAGTAGTCAGAATTACAGGTGTGCACTACCACACCCAGCTAATTTTTTAAATTTATTGTAGAGATGAGGTCTCGCCAAGTTGCCTGGGCTGGTCTCAAACCTGTGGACTCAGGTAATCCACTAGTCTTGGCCTCCCAAAGTGCTGGGATTACAGGCTGAGCCACCGAGCCCAGCCTTTCTTAGGGTTTTAAAATCAGTTTGTATTTTTATTGTGCTGTCAATTTCCACTCTCCTGTTTGCCTTCCATCTCCTGAAAATTTTATTGAAATCACTCAATTTCTATGACCTTTTTCTTATTCTTTATCCTTGTATGTTTATACTTTTTAAATTATTTACTTTCACTTTAGTGGAGTTCCAGAAGAAAGAAAAGATAAATTTATGTGGTGCACTTATCTAAATGTCCAACAAAAATTTATACTTGTTACTTGTTAACAACTTGATTATGTTGATTGCTTTAAAATAAAAACAACATATACTTCCACATACATCATTTTAGTTGATTATCATTAATTTTGAGAGGTAGAACAGAAGATATTTAAATGATCTCTATTTTAGATGTGAACAAACTGAAATCAGAGAAATATTTGCCCAGTGTTGCATGCATAATTTTCTTCCACCTTCCCTCTTTCTTCCTTCCTTTTTCCTCCCTCAGGTTCCCCTCTCTCCCTCCTTTCTTTCTTTCCGTCTTTTGAGTTGGAGTCTCACTGTCACCTAGGCTACAGTGTAGTGGCACAATTATGGCTCATCGCAGCATCAACCTCCTAGTCTCAAGTGATTCTCCTGTGTCAGCCTCCAAAGTACCTGGAACTACAGGCTTGTGCCACCACACTGGGCTAATTTTTTGTAGCGACAAGGTCTTGCCTGGTTGTCCAGGCTTGTCTCAAACTCCTGGGCTGAAGCAATCCTCCTGTCTCAGCCTCCCAAAGTGCTGGGATTACAGGTATGAGCCACTACATCTGGCCACAATTTGCTTTCTTTTAAATCCTCTAGAAAAACTTTTGGGAATTAAGTCTAAAGATGACAAGGGCAAGTTAGAGAAAATAAAACTTGTTTCTCTTTTCTTTTTAAAAATTTTTGAGAGGTGGATATGATGCATGAGATTCAGAAAAACTATAATTTGTTGGGCACAGTGGCTCATGTCTGTAATTCCAGCACTCTGGGAGGCGGAGGTGAAAGGATTGGCTGAACCAAGGGGTTGGAGACCAGCCTGGGCAGCTTGGTGAGAACTCGTCTCTACAATAAATAAAAAAATTAGCTGGGCGTGGTGGTGCACATCTGTAGTTTCAGCTACTTAGAAGGCTGAGGTGGAAGGATTGCCTGAGCCCAGCAGGTTGAGGCTGCAGTGACTGTGACTGTGCCACTGCACTCCAGCATGGGAGACAGAGTGAGACTGACTCAAAAAAATAAAATAACAAAAAACAAAACAAGAACCCTATATATATGGCATTGGAATGGCCCATTGACAATCTGAGATTTTTTTATATAGATGAGCAGTCACAGTGGGGTTCTAATAGGTGGGGTGGGAACCTTCTTAGTGACAAACCAGGCTCGGCTTCCTACTTCAGGTCACACTGCTCATTCTGTTCACTTGATCCACATGCTGCGATGTGAGAATTTTTTTCCCACATTCCTTTGTTGGAGCCCATTTTTGCTGTGCTTATGCTAGTGACAGGGTTTCAAAGAGGAAGAACCCATAATGTCTCCCAGGCATACTACAAAGGAAATATAAGTCATCAGATAGTTGGATCTTGGATCTGGGCCAGGATAACTCGACTCTTCTTGTGGAAGGTGCCATGGGATCTATAGTGATGGCAGGTGATGGAAGAAGTGGGTCCTCTCAGCTTTATGTCTTGTCTGAAAGATGATAACCATGCTAATAAATTTAGTGCCACATTCTTTCCAGTGTGCTCATCCGACCCCCAGAACAAGGCCATACCCATTAATGGAGTCCATGATGCTTTCAATTATTAGACATTCATTTCTGCTCTTCACTTTTTTTTTCTACTGCCAAAATTTGGCTTATTGATTATGCTTTATGGAGGGACAGGAAAGGGCAGGGGCAGAAAAAGTTTCACTTCTTAGAAACCTGAGAGGAATTATATGTCTACCAATATAAAATCCAGGCTCTCTAACAGAGGAAGACAAAACATTTTTGCCATGGTATCCACCATAAATGCATAGCTATATCATAGTGAACAGAACCTGACTGGGGCATTTCTTTTCAGAATCGCAGGCTATTGTAGGTTACAACATCCTAATTAAGAAAATCATTAAGTTTTTCTTTCATTAGCTAATAATTGGGATAGCTATAACCCCACCTCTTTGAATTTTTTTTTTTTTTTTAAGAACAGAAAGGAATCCAGAAGTTTATGGGATGTGGCACTGAGCCCCAGATAGAGGCTGAATTTGTCAAGAAAAAGGGAAAAGAATAGAAGTGGGCATTAAAGAAGATGTTATTTGGGTTTTTTTTGCCTGAAAATTTGCCATTTCAGTTGTTTGGAAGCAAGGCTGGAAGAGTCATTTTCTTTTTTTTTTTTTTTGAGTTGGAGTCTCACTCTGTCACCCAGTCTGGAGTGCAGTGGCCCCAGCCACCGCAGCCTCGACCTGCTGGGCTCCAGCAGTCCTTCCACCTCAGTCTTCCAAGTAGCTGGAATTACAGGCACACACTACCATGCCCAGCTGATTTTTTTATTTATTGTAGAGATGAGGTCTTGCCAAGTTGCCCAGGCGGGTCTCGAACCCGCGGGCTCAGGCAATCCATTCACCTCAGCCTCCCAAAGCGTGGGATTACAGGCTGAGCTACCGAGCCGGCTGGAAGAGTTATTTTCATCCCCGCTGGTCTATCCCTTTGTATTTTATTAAACATTTTAACTAGTCATCTCCTCTCCAGACACATTGTCAACAGTTGAATGCCACATTCTCACCCATGATTCAAGGGAAACTGGGTACTAATCTCAAAATAAAATTAAAGAGCCATCAGTATTAATAAAATAATAGATGGAGAAACCTTAATTCCAACTCGCTCCAGTAATTGAAGATTCCAAAACATTCTACTCTGAGACCCATCTTGTAATCAAATTAAAATCTCTGACTGGACGAGATGGCTCGCGCCTGTAATCTCAGCACATTGGGAGGCCAAGGCAGAAGGACTGCTTGAGCTGAGGAGTTCAAGACCAGCCTGGGCAACATAGTGTGACCTCATCTCTACAAAAAAAAAAAAATTATCCAGGTGTGGTGGTATGCGCTTGTAGTTCCAGCTACTCAGGAAGCGGAGGCAAAAGAATTGCCTGAACCCAGGAGATTAAGGCTGCAATGAACCGTGCTTGTGCCACTGCACTCCAGGGTGGGTGACAGAGTGAGGTCCCACCACAAATAAATAAAAGTAAAATAAAATAAATTAAAATAAAATAGAATATCCTTACTCATTGTTACCTATTACCCAAGATTCTTTGTATTTGTGAATGAAAGTCTTCACAATAAATGATGTGCTTATTGAGAATGAATTGAGATTGTGGAAGGGAATCAAGTTTCTGGAGAAAATTATCAGTCTAGGAGCATACCAAATATCTTGATGATTTTCTTTTTTTAACTTTTTGTTGGCAGAGAAACTTTTACCTAAAAGATTGGTGTAAGTGAGATGGAAAAATCTTAATTCCAACTCCCTCCAGTAATTGAAGATTCCAAAACATTCTACTCTGAGACCCATCTTTTACCTAAAAGATTGGGGTATTGGAGAGTGAGTGAACCATGTCAGTGGCCAAAGAATGCTGCCAGAATCTCTGTGACATATTTCAAATACGGAATCCATATTGCTATTGTTTGCATTCCTCTCTAGATTTTTGAGTGTGAGGAATTGGTGAGAGAGGAAAGGCAGGAGTAACTGGAAAATGTTAATTGTGATGTTTCCTTCCTTGGTTGTTGCCCCCTGAAACAATCTGAAAAAAAAAAAAAATCACATCCTGCATTTGCCATTTGCTTGTGAGAACAAATGAAGTTGGAGCCACTTGCTCTCTTCCTCGGTTTAGATATTAGGAAAGACCTTTAAATTGTTATTATTCTCCTATTTATGCTACAAAGGAGATCTTATTCATGTAAGTTAAAATTGAATCATGTATAGAATCTGTATAGACAGTAAGTAAATTTCTAGGTGAAGAGCACAGTTCCCCTTTCTTTCAAAGGGTTTGTTACGAAAATTTATGGTAAGACAAATCTATGTTTTTATAACCCAAATGGGAGACAAGAAACACACACATTTTCAACTAAGCATTTGGTGACTCAGTCCCAAACTGTGATTCGGGCAAAAACAGATTCAAATAATCTAACATAGATGTCTGTCCTCAACTAAGTTAGCTTTACAAACTAGAAGGTTCTTGCTTTGAAGGATGGAGCTACAGAGGAATGGTCAGTGGACTGGGTCACATGATGACAATGTGGCCACAGCTTTGGGTTCCTCAAGCCTTCACAGATGACCAGAGAGGCACAGGGTCAAACTCATCACTACATTTCTATATGATCCCGTGAAGCTTGTTTCTTTTTGAAGTATCAGGAGATTTGACTGATTCACCCAATATGTTTCACTGGGACCTGAAAAAGCCATGCTCTCTAGACCCCCAAAATGAGAGCATGGATGAATCCAGCAATTGGTAGGTAACGTGATCTGCCTTTTGTAGCAAGCCAGAAGCCAGATGTCCCCTCCCCTTTGATCTGAATAACACTTTAGGCTGCAGACAATAAGATTGGTTTTAAATTTATTGTCTCTTTGATTTCTGCATTCTAATGCTTTTTAAATTCTTTACACAAGGCAGGGCTATATATAGGCAACAGAGGTGGCTCAATGGAGGCCAAAAAAATGCCAGTAGCTTATGAGAAGTGCTGGGCAGAGCCTCATGCATATTCCTCTGAAAGGGAACAAAGCTGACTTGCCCTGGGACAGGAACTTTTTCCTTTTCCAGTTTTTTTACTCCAAAATGAGTTTTCTCGTTCCCGGTCCCAGCCAGATTTGTGAGAAAATTCCTTGCACAATAACCCTCTTTGCAAAGCTAGAGAAAGTTAGTGCTATTTGTAGGCTAAAGAAGACAGAGTGTCAAGTGAAAAAAATGAACACTTCTAACATATTCTTCTGTTTGAGTTTAACGGAGGAGTAAAGGCAACGGAGGCAGCTCAAGACATTGGTGCCATGTGCTGGGAGAATGCCATCAGGGCAAGCACCGCAAGAAAATGGCTTTGTCGTTTCAAGGAGGGCCACTTTGACCTGAGTGATTCTCTACATTCAGGAAGTCCATTGGACTTTGAAGAAGACCGTTTAAACACTTCAATTCAAAATGATCCATGTCGGTCAACCAGAGAATTGGCAAATGTGGTCACCCATTGTGCGCCATTTGTATTCCATGGGCAAATGAAAAACACTACAAATTTACTCATCTACCCATGAGACTCACTCTGTCTCTCTGCCAGTATATTGTGAGGACCAGAGGTTTTGTCTGTAAGAAGCCTTTGCGAATGGATACAGCAATTATAGCACAATTTTGATCCTTCTCCTCAAGAATCCCCTGTGAACATCTCTCAGAAGAAAGATAAGCCATAGAAAACACTCAGTGAGGCGAGGGCCGAGAAAACAAAGAGCAAAGGCTGATTTTTTTTTCCCCCTGAGTTCCTTGATGCTGCTCACCTTTGCAGCATGGGAGCAGAGTTCAGCCTGCCCTTTTGTGTCCTCACATCTATCAGATTTTCCAGTCAGTTTTCAATCAATTCCTTGGATATCAGGTATTAGGCCATAAAGCATTTCTTTCTACTTTATGGTTCTGAAATATGAACTATGGCCACAGCTGAAGCTTTTAAGTTTGATGGTGATGGCTCCCGAGAGAGTCTCTTCAGAAAGCTGTAGGGCAGTCAGGAGGGATTGTGAATTTGGAAGGAAGAGCAGGCCCTCGCGACACTGAATACTCAGGTCTCCTTAGGATATTTTCTCAGTGGACACAAAGCACTGTACTAGATGTTTGGAAGGAATACGAAGACACTATACAACCCAATCTATATCCCCAAGAGCATTGCAGACAAAAAGGTAGGAAAACGCACTGTTAAAAAGATCCCTAAAGTTAGCAACTCTGGGAATATATCCAAACAACTGTCCATAGAGATATACTCACAAGTAGTCATGAAAATGCAGATGTGGCTGGCTTTGCTTGTTTTGAGTAGAAGTCTCTTAAAGTGACTGCTTCAAGGTATCCTTTCAGACCTGGGGCCCACCTGCCTCTTCTTTGTACTTTTCCAAAAAATTCATCCTATCTGAATGAGGACTTCTAATGAAAGGAATGAATGTCAAAAAGATTCTCTTTTTTTTTTAAGTTTGGTTTATTTTCAATCTGTAGAGACGATATCCCACCCCCCATGCACTCACATGCACACACATATTTCATCCACTTGAATTTGCCCAACAAACTTTCCCTTTGAGTCAAAGCCATATATGGCAGTCTCCATGTTGCTGATTACATTAGTTAGATTTGGTCTTTCAGAAAGAAGATAGTTGAAGTCCCAAGAAGTTGAACCCTTAGAGCCAGTAGCCACAACCTGAAATACATGCAACCCTTCCTTTTTTTCCCTCCGAGATCATTAGATGAGCAACTACCTGTACCCCTTCCCACAGCCTCTCCTCTCTGGGACAGGCTGAGACCTTGGAGGAAGATAAAGCTTTCCTTGACTGTCCTTGGTATTCAGTGTCCCTATTCCTCACTCAGAGAGGAAGGCAGAACCAATCAGGCTAAATACAGTGGGTTCCGTAGTTTACAAGACTGCATGAAGTCACCTTAAGGGAGGAGAGCAAGCAGGTGTAACCCCAGAATCTGGAAAGGGCAGAAAAGAAAGTTCTGTCATTGCATAGGGTGCTGTCATGTCCTTGGAAGCCCTATCAGTCCCTTTACTATTTCTCAGAGCCAAAGAGGTTCTAACTACATAATCAAATTACTTAATGGGCCTGAGTAGGAACTGTATAGGGACCATGGGATTTTATCTCAATGGACCTGTCCCTCTCTTTGTATTCATCTCAATGGACCTGTCCCTCTCTTTGTATTCATAAGCACAAGTTCTTGGTTCAAACACATGGGCCTAATCTGGCAGATGGAATTGGGTGGTCCCAATGCTGTGGGCAGAAAGCAGGGTGCTACTTAGGATTTTGCATGCAGGAGAGATCACTGCTAGTAATTGAGATTCATAAGTGGGGCTTGACCTTTCTAAACCTGGAACTCAAATGCACATGAGATGGCAAAGGAGCCTGGAAATTCAGTTGCCATCCCTTGACCTATCCCCTCCGCAAAAACATGAAGAAGATAACCAGGAGACACTGTTGTAAATTGAAATCATCTACTGTACATACCATAGGGATATTTAAACATGAAATTTAAAGCATAAAGCCTATTCCAGTACGCCGACTTATGGTTTATGGCAACCTGTTTTTTCTCAATTGCTACTATCTGATATCATTTGATTCTCATAACTTCATGAAGTAGGGAGGTGAACGTATATTTAGCAGATTGAGAAACCAAGATCTTAAAAGGCCCAGTGACTTGTCAAAAGTCATAGAGCAGAGCTCTGACAAAGACCCAGTTTTCCAATGCCTACTGCTGTACTCCTTTTTTTTCTTTTTTTTTTTCATTGGAGTCTCACTCTGTCGCCCAGGCTGGAGTGCAGTGGCATGTTTACAGCCACCACAGCCTTGACCTGCTGGGTTTAGGCAATCCTTCTGCCTCAGCCTTCCAGGTAGCTGGAACTACAGACGCACACCACCATTCCCGGCTAATTTTTTTTTGGTAATTTATTGTAGAGATGAGGTCTCACCAAGTTGATCAGGCTGGCCTCAAACCCCTGTGGTCTGGCAATCTTCTCACCTTTGCCTCCCAAAGTGCTGGGATTACAGGCTGAGACACCGCCCCCAGCCTGTTTCGAATTTTTTTTTTTTTGAGTTGGAGTCTCACTCTTGTCTCCCAAGCTAGAGTGCAGTGGCACGCTCACAGCCACCGCAGCCTCAACCTGCTGAGCTTCAGCGATCCTTCCGCCTCAGCTTTCCAAGTAAGAGATTCTTAATTATTGATCAGCAAGGGACCTTATATTTTCATTTTGCACTGGGCCTGTCGTTAAGTATTCAGCCATGCTCCTGCGCAATCACATCTCTTTCTTTCCCAAATATCCATTATCCTAACTTTTATGGTAGTACCCGCCTTTATAGTTTTATATCTCAGTATGCAAATGTCAACTTTATAGTTTATTTTCTCTGGTTTTGAATTCTGTATACATGGAATCACATGGCATATTGTGTGTGGCTTCTTTAAGCCAAGCTTATTTGTGAGATGCATCCATTTGTTATTTGTACTTTTCTATTCTTGATGGAAATTTGAGATGTTTCCAGTTTTGGCTATTATGAATAAGGCTGCTGTAAAAATTGTATGTGTATCTTGTGTGTACAAAAGTGCATGTGTTTCTGTTGAATATTTGTCTATGAGTGGAATTTTACTAGGTCATCGGGTATGTGTTTGCTCAGCTTCAATAAATAATGCCAAATGGTTGTCCAAAGTAGTTGTCTCAATTTACACTCCCTCCAACAGCCTCAGAGGGTTTTTTTCTCTACATTCTCACCAGCACTAGGTATTGCCTGTTCTTTTGATTTCAACTATTCTGGTGGATCTATTAAATCACAGTGCTATCTCATTGGGATTTTAATGTAAACTTCCCTGATCAGTAATGAGAATGAGTATCTTTGTTTTTTTTGAGTTGCAGTCTCACTCTGTCGCCCAGACTGGAATGCAGTGGTGCGCTGCTCACAGCCACTGCAGCCTCAACCTGCTGGGCTTAGGCAATCCTCCCACCTCAGTCTTCCAAGTAGCTGGAATTACAGACACACGCCACAATGCCCGGCTAGTTTTTGGAATTATTGTAGAGATGAGGTCTCATCAAGTTGCCCAGGCTGGTCTCGAACCCCTGGGCTCAGGCAATCTTCTCACCTTGGCCTCCCAAAGTGCTGGGATTGCAGGCTGAGCCACCGCATTCAGCTGAGATTGAGTATCTTTTCAAAAATGTATTGGCCATGTAGATATCTGCTTTTGTGTAGTTTATTGCTGATTTTCTTATTACATTAGTTGGGGTCTTTTCATATTAATTTATGAGTTCTTTATGAATTCTGATGGGAGTTCTTTATCAGAACTATGAAGCAAATATCTTCTCCCAATCTGTACCTTAAATATATCTTTTGATAAGGAGATGCTCTTAATTTTAATGTAATAAAATTTATCAGTCTTTTATGGTTGGTAACATTTTAAGTCCTATTTAAAAATCTTTTTTTCTCTAAATTTTATAAATATAGTCTTGTAAAAGCTTGTTTGATTTGCTTTGCCATTCATATTAGATCTACAGAGTACCTGGAACAGGTACTGGAGTATATGATAACTAGAGTTCAAGTTTTCTTCTCCCTATCCAAACATACCACCATCCCAGAACTATTTTGTGCAAACATAATCTTTCCCCACTTTTCCCTGTGTTATAGATTATATTTCCATATGTAGATCTGTCTGGGGACTTTCATGACTATAGTTTCCAAAAAAATCTTGATGCCTGGTACGATAATTTTAAAAAAACTTTTCGGCCAGGATCGGTGGCTCAGCCTGTAATCCCAGCACTTTGAGAGGCCCAGGCGAGTGGATTGCCTGAGCCCATGGGTTCAAGACCAGCTCTGACAACTTGGCGAGACCTTGTCTCTACAATAAAATACAAAATAGCTGGCTCCAGCTACTTGGAAGGCTGAGGCGGAAGGATCGCTGGAGCCCAGAAGGTTGACGCTGGGGTGGCCGTGAGCGTGCGTGCCACTGCACCCCAGCCTGGGCAAAGGAGTGAGACTCCAACTCAAAAAAGACAAAACAAAAAAAACCCTTTTCTTTTTTAAGGGTGTCTGGGGTGTTCTTTGCAGTTACATTAAAATATTAGAATCAGCTAGTCAAGTTTCACAATGATATTTGTTAGAATTTTGAATGGGGTTGCATTGAATTTATTTATTAGATCGGGGTGAATCAGCACCCTGCAATGGACTCGACGCTTGTATTCCTCTCGAATTCATATGTTGAAATTTTAATCCCTGATATGATGCTATTAGAAGGTGGTATAAAAGGACCATAGAGAGCTCACTCACTCTCCTCTGCCATGTGAGGGAAATCAGTTGTCTGCAACCTGTGAGAGGGCCCTCGCCAGACCCTGACCATGTTGGCACCTTGATCTTGGACTTCCAGACTCCAGAACTTTGAGAAATAAATGTTTGTTACTTAAGCCACCCATCTATGGCAATTTCTTATAGCAGACTGAACTAAGACACATCCTAAAGTACTCAATGCATAAATATGCTTATATCCCTTTGTTTAGGTCTTTAATTACTCACAGTAGGGATCTATAATTTTCTATGTAGATGTTGTGAACATACTTTATTAGATTTTTCCTTGATATTTTGGTATTTTGTTATGCTATTCCAAATGGCATTTAAATTTTTTGTTGGTTGCTGATTTATATATATGTGTACGCATATATATATATGTAATATATATTTACCTTGTATTATATCCAAAAACTCACGTGCTGATTCTAACAATTTGTCTATAGATTAGTTTGAATTTTATCTGTACATAATATTATTTGTGAATAATAAGTTTTATTTCTTCCTTTTTAGTTTCTACAACTTTTATCTCTTTTTCTTACATTATTGCACAGATTAGGATCTTTATTCAGTATAAAATGTAGAGATGATAATAGTAACATCTTTATCTTGTTCTTAATCTCAGAGAGAAAGCTTTCAACATTTCACAATTAAGTAGAATGCTCGCTTATGTTATTTTTTATTTAATGTAGTTTTATCAGGTGTGTTTATTCTAGTTGGGTAAAAGTATTTTTTATTATTAATTCATGATGCATTTCATCAAATGCTTTTGGGGGACACCAATTGAGATGATAATTTTTCTTCTTTATTCTCTTACTGTGGTGAATTAAATTGTTTGGCTTTTCAATATCAAACAACCGTAGCATTTTTGAAATAATAAAACCAATTTTGCTATGGTGTTTTATCTTCATATATATATATATATATATATATATTTTTTTTTTTTTTTTGAGTTGGAATCTCACTCTGTCACCCAGACTGGAGTGCAGTGGCATGCTCACGGCCACCCTAGTGTCGACCTGCTGGGCTCCAGCAATCCTTCGCCTCGGTCTTCCAAGTAGCCAGAACAACAGGCACGCGCTACCATGCCCGGTTAATTTTCTTATTTATTGTAGACATGAGGTCTCACCAAGTGCCAAGGCTGGTCTCGAACCCCCGGGCTCAGGCAATCCACTTGCCTTGACCTTCCAAAATGTTGGGATTACAGGCTGAGGTATTGAGTCCAACCTCTTTTTATATATTAGTTGCTAATATTTTGCTTAGAATTTTTAGGACTAAGGTTATGTATGACAGAGAGTATCTGTAATTATCCTTTGTTATATGCCTTTATCAAATTTTAGTATTAAGATCATTTGGTCATCTTTTTTACTTTAAATTTTTTGTTGGTTGTTGATTTATTTATTTATACTTGATAGATTTTGGCCGGGGTGGTGGCTCATGCCTGCAATACCAGTACTTTGGGAGGCTGAGGTGGGAGGATTGTTCAAGTCCAGGAGTTCGAGAGCAGCCTAGGCAAAATAGCAAGACCTCATTGCTACAAAAAAATTTTAAAAGTAGTTGGGCAAGGTAGTGTGTATCTGTAGTCCCAGCTACTTGGGAGGTTGAGGCAGCAGGATCACTTGAGACCAGGAGTTCAAAGCTGTGTGAGCCCACTGCATTCCAGCCTGGGTGACAGAGTAAGACCTGGTCTAGAAAAAAAAAAAGTTGACAGATTTTGCTAGTGAAGATTTTAGGCATAGAGTCTTGATTATGTTGGATTTCTTTAATAATTATAGGAACAGATATTCTCTTCTTTCTTTGTTAGTTTTGGGTAATTGAATAATTTTATAAGAATTTTTAAATGTCATCTAAAGTTTATAATATACTGCTATACATTTTAAAAAATCATCTTTTTATCTTCTACAATATTTTAGAGATGTTCTGTGTCCCTTCTTTCATTCCCGATTCCTGATACTGTTTCTTACTCTCACATTTGATTAAATCTTGTCAAAAGCTTAAAAACTTTATTAGTCTTTTGTTTGTTTGTTTTTTAGAGATGAGAGCTCACTATATTGCCCAGGCTGGTCCTGAACTTCTGGGTTCAAGCAACCCACCTGTCTCAGCCTCCCAAAGTGCTGAAATCACAGATGTAAGCCACTGCGCCTGGCCAAAACATTGACTTTTTAAAGAATCAATCAACTTTTGGTGTTGTTAATCCCATTTGGTTTTAATTATTTCCTTCTATTTATTGTTATTTTTCTGATTTCTTGACATGAATATGAGCTCATTAATATTCAGTGTTTGCGTATTTTTCTATTTCTCCTTATATTTGTGTTTATTTTTCCTTTAAATAGTCTGAGGCTGTGTAATTAGGAAAATAAAATACAAAATTGTTTTATCTTCCTGGTAAGCTAATTCTTTTCTTAAAGTGAAGCGTTAGTTTTTATCTTAAAGTCTTCTTTAATTGACCGGGCTCGGTGGCTCAGCCTGTAATCCCAGCCCTTTAGGAGGCTGAGGCGAGTGGATTGCCTGAACCCATGAGTTCAAGACCCACCTGGGCAGCTTGGCGAGACCTCATCTCTACAAT
>CAUYQG010043549.1:0-19972 GCA_963574415.1 Tarsius wallacei | reverse complement strand
TTTGCAGCAACCTGGATGGAACTAGAGTCTATAATACTGAGTGACCTCTCACAGAAACAAAAAACTGAGTATCACATGTTCTCACTCATATAGTAGATCTTGATCATCCAATGTATTACCACAAAAAAATGACTGACAGTGGTGGGAAACTATGGGGGGGGGTAGGGTAGGGTGATGGGATTAATGGTAGTAAATATCTGTCTGGGGACGGGGAGACACTTCCTATCAACAAGGGTGCCTGAACAAGGCATATTTGTATACCTAACCCTTAACTGTACCCCACAATATTATAATAAAAAATATTGAATAATAAAAATAAATAAGTAAATAAAATAAAATTATCAGGCCATTGCCTTACTAGATTCTGGTGTGGCCATGTGGCCATGTTTTCTGGCTTTGGTCCCCTCCCCTACCTTAGGGAGGTTGAATCTCCTCTTTCTCTAATTCACTTTCTAAATAAGTTATATTTTCTAATCTAAAAAAAATGCTTTAAAATTATCAACCCCAAATGTGTTTGGTACTTTAGAATATAATCTCCTTCTTTTTCTGGGGCAGTTAGGCCAGTTATGAACTTCATATTAAAAGGGAGACATGATCAATGGTAAACCTTTCTCACTCCACACCTTAACTCTCCCCCCTCAGGGATAAGATGTTTCACCTGCAAGCCATTCAGGTGCCCTCAAATCCAGAAAAGACCGGTTATAATTAAGAATTCAAAAGCCAAAATAATATCTTGTGAAGGGGAAGAAAAGTTTTTTACAGTCAAACAATACAAATTTGAATCTAGATAAAGTCACGTAGTGTTAACATATTAAAACCATGATGGAGACATGGACAATAATATTATAATATCTAAAGGAAAAAAAGTTAATATAACAAATGAAATTTATATAATTTGTTATATTATACAAATATAATAAATACTATGTAATATATGAATTGTATAATAATGGAGAAAGAGGAAAGGAAAATTTAAAAAATTTAAAAAAATAAAACAATGAAGTAAACTCCTATGATTGGGGATAAGAGTGAAAAAAATGTATTTGGAAAAGAAAGAAGCTGTCATTATGGATAATGATAATAATAATAACAAACAGCAAACTCTTAAATAGCATTATGTATATGTGTATCAAGTACTCTTCTGGTACTTTAGAAATAATAACTTTTAAAATCCTAACTATAATTTTATGATTCAAGTATTATTATTTCTATTTTATAGGTAAAGAAATCAAGTTGTCAAGGGGTTGCATTAATATCTGATATTTTTAATACTGATAACTTTCTAGTCTTATATACAAGTTCTTGGGGGATAGTCTTGCTGCAGAACTTCAAAATACTGCTTCTTTGATGATCTGTATCTCTTCCTCAGCAACCACAACCAAGATTTACATCCACATCCAGGATAAGTTCTGCAAGTCCTATGTTCAAGATATATGCTGAATCTTTCAACTTTTCTTCATCTCTCCTTCTGCAATCTTAGTCTAAGGCACAATCATTTTATCTAGAGGACAGAAATAGCTTACCAATTCATATTTTTCCTAGTCTTCTTTCCCTTATAATCCATTACACACCTAGCAACTGAAGTAAGTTTTTAAAGTAAATCAGAATCTATTTCTTTCTGTTTCAAACTTTTCATTGGTTCTCATTGTATTTAGAGTAAATTCTAATTTCCTAATCATAGTTTATAATTCTTTACATGTCTTAACTCCAGTCTACCTCTCCAACTTTATTTCATTCTATTCTGTTTCTCTTTTTAAGTGGTAGAGGTTTTAAGTATTAGTAACTTTTCATTTACCTTAGAGGAAATACATCTATATGTGCAAAAGCATTGAATCTTTACACATTTTACCAATAGTGCATGTTTCTGACTCTTTGTGGCATTTTTATTGCACCCTTTATCCTGAAGGTGTCTCTTCAAGGTAGTCCAGAGTACTTGCCACTTCCTGTTCATCATGTCTTATTAGCATAATAATCAATGTGTTGGATCAATATGCTGTTCTATAGAATGTCAAGGCAATAAAGTATAATACTGCATTTTCTCATTAATGATCATGATGTATCTTTCATATGTTTGATCTCATTTAATTTTTATTAATAATGTTTTACAATTTTTAGCATAAAAGTCTTATACTTCTTTTGTTAGATTAATTCTCATGTATTTTGTCATTTCTGATCAAATATTTTTTTATATAATATGTGGTTCTAAATATTGGCTTACGGAAATTCAATCAATGTTTAAATATCTTTTAGGAATCACCAAACTGTTTTCCACAGAGGTTGTATTAGTTTACATTCCCACCAACAGTGTAGAAGTGTTCCCTTTTCACCACATTCTCTCCAGCATCTGTTATTTTTTGAGTTATTGATGATGGCCATTCTGACTGGAATTAGGTGGTATCGCTGTGTAGTTTTAATTTGCATCTCCTTGATGACTAGTGAGGCTGAACATTTTTTCATGTATCTGTTGGCTGCTCATATGTCTTCTTTTGCAAAGTGTCTATTCATATCGTTTTTTTAAAATTCATCTTTTCTTTCTGTTCCTTAGACTGAATAATCTCAACTGACCTATCTTCAAGTTCTGTTACATTCTTCTGCTTACTCAATCTGTTGATCTTGTAGTAGGCAGAATAATGGTCCTGAGAGAAGTCTATGTCCAACCACAGAATATGTAAATCTATTATATTACACAGTAAGGGAAAATTAAGATTAAAGATAACATTACATTTGCTAATCAGTTGACTTTCAAATAAAGAGATTATTCTGGGTTGTATGATGGGCCCAATGTAATCACAATGGTACTTAAATGGGGGGAAAGAGACAGAAAGTTAAAACCACAAAGAGCATTATGAAAAAGATTTGACCGAACACTACTGTCTCTGAAGATGCAAAAGAACTATGAATGAAGAAATGTGGAAAAGACTAGACTGAGTGCCTCCAGAAAGGAGCACAACTCTGCCAATACCTCGATTTCAGTGAAACCCATTTAAGACTTCTATCTCCAGAACTGCAAATAATTAACTTATGTTGTTTTAAGCTACTAAATTTGTGGTATTGAATAGCAGCAATAGAAAACTAATACAAAGCCCTTTTGTTGAAATTTCCATTTTGGTTATTGAAATCTCCAGCTCCAGAATTTTTATTTGATTATTAAAAATAATTTATATATCTTTATTAATATTCTCTATTTGATGCGATGAGATACTGATCTCTTTCCACTAGTTTTTAGGCATAGCTTCCTTTAATTATTTGAAAGTATTTAAAACAGCTAAGTTAAAGTTTTTGGTAAGTCTAACATCTGTGCTTATTAGGGGTCAGATTCTATTGACGGCTTTTTTCTCTGGGTATGGACCATCCTTTTATATATCTTTGCATATTCCTAATGTTTAGTTGAAGATTGCGTTTCAATAATATAATGTAGTAACATTATACAACAGTTAATTTTATGTTTCAACTTGACCAGGTTAAAGGATGTCCAAATAACTGTTAAAATATTATTTCTGGGTATGTCTACGAGGGTGTTTCCAGAAGACATTACCATTTGAATCAATATACCGAGTAAAGATTTGCTTTCACCAATGTGGATGACCATAATCTAATCCATTGAAGGCAGAAACAGAACAAAAAGGTAGAGAGAGGGCAAATTCACTCTCTTCTTATGATGAGACATACATCTTTTCCTGCCTTTGAACATCAGAGCTCTTGGTTCTTAGGTCTTCAGGATCTAGTACTTAAACTAGCAGCCCCTCATCTTTCCCATTCAACCCCATTCTCCGGCCTTCATATTTAGACAGAATTAAATAACTGGATTTTCTGGTTCTTGACCTTGTAGATGGAAGACCATACGATTTCTTGGTTTCTATAATCATGTGAGCCAATTTCCACAATAAATCCCATCCTTTATATCTGTATATATCTTATTGGTTCTGTTTCTCTGGAAAACCCTGACTGAAACACCTTGGAAATTAGATTCCCTCCACTCTTTATTCCCCAGCATTTATTTTTGTGACTGTTGTTGTTGTTTGTTTAATAACATTCCTGAATTAATTCTGTACAGCCTATATTCTTTGTCTTGTGTTTCTTGGTTAGCTTAGTAGTCAGCTAATGATTGAAAGAAATTTACTAAAATACCTGTAACCAATAAATTTCCCTGCATTTGTGGTTGGATCCTGTGTACATATTGGGGCATGATTTACATCTTTGTCTTAGCTTTCACTTCCTACTTGCACAGAGCCTCAAGTTCAGCCAGGGGTAAAAGTGTAGGTTCTTCTCAGTTCTTTCCTAAGCTGTGTCTGAACACAGCCCTAGGCATATACACAACCCCACATATGCAGGTAGCTTTTCTGACTCCCAGCAATATGTCAGAGATCTTTCAAAGCCCCCTCTGGACATTTTATTCCCCAGGTTTTTATTTTTTAACTATTATTGGTTAGCATGTTATAGACCCTGAATTTTATTGCTGCTTCCAACAGTCATGATATGCAAAAATTATCTCTGGTATTTTCAAGCAAATGTCTTTGGGGAATTAAGAAAAGCTGTTCACATAGAGACAGCTCTAATTCCAGTTAAATAAAGACAGTCTTTCAACTGAGGTCGTCTAGAAAACCAATAAGCAGGGAATGAGTCTTTGAAGGCGTTTCTATTAAGATCTGCGCTTTCCAGTGGCTGCCAGACTGTTGGTTTTCACTGTGATTGTAATCTGTTGGTTCCTTCAAATCTGGAGAGAAGAATTATGAATAGCTACAGCTCCACAAATCTTGCTGTACCTACCAAGATTCAACCATTTTTCTTGAATAAACACTCCTTGGGTTGCTGGAAGCCTTTGATTAATTTTTAGTGCAGTGAAACAATTGACTCTGGCAACTTTGCAAGTGTTCATTGCTTTTATGAAAAAAGAATGTTTGGAAATCCTTACTCTACCACTTCTACTGATGTCATTTAAAATTAGTTTTAAGGTTTGAAAATACTAAGATTATTCATTGCAACCTTAAAATCATGTCTAATGTGAAAATTATAGTTCCAAAGATATTAACAGATAAAAAACACAGCAAGAAAATTTTTTTTAAGAAACTTAAGCTATGCTTTCAAAGTAATAAATGTAGACTCCCCATGGTTAAGATGAGCAATTCCATATTCTCATCTTTCTATCTCTGATTTCTGAGTTTCCTGTGATGCCTAAGCATAACTAAGAGCTTTTGTTGTGTTGCTTAAGATTCACACCAAGCAACACTACATGCTGCTATTAATCCCAGAGAAATGCTGAAACCTATATCAAACTTACCTTTTCAGTGACTGCCAGACTGTTGGTTTTCACTGTGATTGTTCTGTTGGCTCCTTCAAAGATGTAAAGGAGGTAGGTTCAAGGATTTACAGAAAAAAAGAAATTAGCAATAAGTTGAATTTCTATTCATATGAAGATATTTAAATAATTAATTTATGTATGCAATGGCATATTATGCAGCTAATAAAAGACGTGCTGACATGGAACAATATTCATGACATAATTTTAAACAAAAAAAAGATAAAAAAATTTGTACATATAATGTGTTTTGATGCTAATTATGTTTAAGAACCAATAGGGTAAAAAAAAAATCTCTATTTGTACATGTGTATATGTGTTTGTAATTTTCCTTAAAAACATCTGGAGATGTACACATAAAGTTAACATTATAGGCTATCCCTTGTAGTAATTGTGGAAGTGAGGACAAGTCTGTGTTGAGGTGGAGAAGGGAGGATGCAATGAAAGAAATGGATTGTTCAGCCAGGCTTTGTGGCTCAGCCTGTAATCCCGTGCTTTGGGAGGCTGAGGTGAGTGGATTGACTGAGCCCGCGGGTTCGAGAGTCGCCTGGGCAACTTGGTGAGACCTCATCTCTACAATACATAAAAAATTACCGGGCGTAGTAGCACGCGCCTGTAATTCCGGCTACTCGGGAGGCTGAGGCAGAAGGATCGCCAGAGCCCAGGAGGTCAAGGCTGCAGTGGCCGGGAGCGGCCACTGCACTCCAGTCTGGGCGACAGAGTGAGATTCCAACTCAAAAAAAAAAAAAAGAAATGGATTGTTCAAGAATATCAACTTTGCTTTATTTGTGATTTTAGAAACATATTATAGGCATAATTTCATTAGCATAAATTAAATATAGTATGAATATAGCAAAAATACAATTTTACATGTGAATGTATAAAATTATTGACCGATATACTGCAAAAGCCAAATGGTAATTACTCCTATGGCTGTGGGTAAATAAGGGTAAATTTGTTATTCTTGTATGTACTTTAAAATTTTTCCACAGTTTTCTATAATAAACATGCATCACTTTAAAATGAGAAAAACGTAAAAGTTGATATACACAGATATATACAGATAATAAAGACTAAACAAATAATTTCCAAATGGTATTATAAAATATTGCATAATATTTGGGACACAAATTATGGTTTTTATTTAAAATTGAACAGTAGTTTCTCTTACATCTTGCAGAACATGTATAGTACTTGGAAAAGCTTATTTGCATAAAACTAAACTATTCAATAGGTAGAATAATGGGCAAAATGTTTTTCTTTTCTTTTGTCTTTGAATAGGACTTCATATTATGACTAAGAGTTACTTAGGTTCTCCTTGAAAATTATAGCTGTAAATAACCCTAGGACATATTAAAATCCAACCACGGGCCCAGAAAATAATGCATACTTTAATTGAAAATATGTAGTTAAATCCCATAAGATGAACAAAAGTTATTCAAGTTTTCCATCACAAGTCCCTAAACCCTTTGAGGTTATAGATTGAAATGTATTATACACATGACAAATGTGACCCAAGAAACTTCACCAATTTTTATAAATTTTTGAATTCATTGTCCAACCACCAAAAGCAATCTCTTACAGGTTTATATTTTGTTCTTTATTTCAAGAAGCTGATATTCTACATATAAAAATTGCTGTAATCACAGGACTGGCATCAAAGAATTTCTAAAGATGTCTTGAAATGAAGCAATCTAATTACAGAGTTGATTCTCTAATCCCTCCTGATGTACCCTGGTTATTATATCCACCACAGTCTTGCTGAAAGAAGATGACAGCACTGTCTCTTTTTTCCCCAGAAGAACCCAAGATTGATTTAAATGTTTGGGTTTCCCAATGCTGCCCATTTCCTTCTCGTTTCCCAACAAACTAGTGTGAACTAATGTCAGCTCCCTTTCTGGGACTGTAGAAAAGAAAATGTGACCTGAATGAATAATGTATTGCAAATGTCAAAATAAATTTCAGCTAAAAATGATATTTTTCAAGGAGATGTAATGAGAAAACTGTTCAAAAGGCAGAGTTAAAGATTCCTGGTTCCGCATTTAATTAACTCAATCTGACTTTTATTATGTTTTGTATTATGTGTTTCTTTGTTCAGTAAACAAACAGCAGAAAATTAAACTAGGGCAACTGCCAACTAGCAGTAAATTTCATTGAAAAATAATGAATTGCCAAAGGGCACCATAGGGTCTTGTGCAGATAAACTTATTTTTCCTGGAAAGTTTCCACTTGCATTTGTCACAACTTGATATATAAAAGAAACAAAAGAAGTGAAATATGGTAGTTGATGGTAGATGTATAAAAGTGGAATGGCCTTGGAGAATAATTCAGAGGCTGGATTCTAGGACTTCCAACAGATCAGCCCTGTTTCCTCTTGAAGAATGTGGTTGGCTGCCAGGGGAATTCTCACTCTGCTCTCATGGATCTGCAGAACCTGCCAAAACTGTGCCCTATCAACTTTCAGCCAAAGGGGTGCTCACTGCAGAAGAAGAATGACCCTGAAAATGAGTGTACATGATTTAGGGGAAAGGGAGATTCCACAAAAAAAGGATACTCCCAAATAACTCTATGCTATGTGACTAATAACCGCTTAGGTCCTTCAAACTTCATCAGAATCAAAGGAATTTCTAAACATTCGGCTATTTGTTTTCTTTACTTGATATCTTTTCCTGATGTATAGGTACTCTTCTAATGGTTCTCTGTTTGAGTTTATGTCCAGGCAAGGAGAAGGTTTGAATTTAATTGGGAAAATAAAAGGTTTTCCTGAGTGGTGTGAAAACGACTACATCTGGCTTTCTGTTTCATGGTGTGAAGGGCAGGTGTCTGCTCATCCGGTTGCAGAGTTCTTCCGGGTTCAAGTATTGAGAGTGGAACAAAACTCCCATTCCATCTCCCAATTCCCTCAAGCAGGAGTGTAATCATTCTCTCTTTCACTCTTGCTGTTGAGAAAGATATTAGTCACCTACTCTTCCAAAATTTCAGTATTAATTTCCAAGAATGGACCATGACCCTTCTGGGATTCTCTTAGAAGTCTGTTTGGTATGAAAGCATCCACTATTTGGTGTTAAATAGTAGTTTGGAGTCTGCATTCATTTTTCACTGGTTAAGTAGACTTTGAAAAGTCATTTATTCATTCATTCAGAAAATATTTCTAAACACCAGTTAAGTACCTGATACAATTCTAAGTACTGGGCCCACAAAAAGTAACTAAAATTAAAAAACAAACAAACAAACAAAAACCATTGCAACCCCTTCAGTTCCCCTCCCACTGTGGGAGCTTTTTTCTGTTTTCAAAAAAAAAATCCTGTTTTCAAAAAAAATAATAAAATAAAATAACAGTAACAACTTCAGGGAACTTACATCTCCTTATGGAAAGACAGAAAAGCAAAATAAGTAGACATAGTATGTTATAAAGGTGATAATTGCCACACACAAGAAAGCTATATGCAGTTCGACAGGTCAGCAGGTGGCTATGGTAGACCTTCCTGAGAAAGCAGCATTTGATAAAATACTAAAGGAAGAGAGGACATGATTTGAGGGTATCTAAGGGTAGAGTGTTCAGGCTGAGAGAACAGTTGTCTGTATCTGTGCAAGATTTTGGGCAGGAAAATGCCTGAAGCATCCCAAAAAGAACGTGGAGGCCTGCATGGAGAAACTGTAGTAAAGGGGGCAGGAGATAAGTTGGAGAAGTAACTGCAGCCAATGATGCAGGACCTTTGCAACTGCTGTGTGAATTCTTTTTTTTTTTTTTTTTTGAGTTGGAGTCTCACTCTGTCACCCAGACTGGAGTGCAGTGGCCGCTCCCGGCCACCGCAGCCTCGACCTGCTGGACTCCGGCGATCCTTCCGCCTCAGCCTTCCAAGTAACTGGAACTACAGGTGCGCGCTATCACACCCAGCTAATTTATTTGATTTATTGTAGAGATGAGGTCTCGCCAAGTTGCCCAGGTGGGTCTCAAACCCGCGGGCTCAGGCAATTCACTCACCTCAGCCTCCCAAGGCGCAGGATTACAGGCTGAGCCACCGAGCTGACTTGTAAGAATTCTTAACCCTAAGTGGCATGCCAAACTACTAGAAGGCTTTGAACAGAGGTGAAAAGATATTACTCTGGTTTCAGTGTGAGGAACAGAGTATAAGAGGTACAGGGGGATGCAGGCAAACCAGACAGACTCTGCTGCAGTATGCAGGGAAGCAATGGTAGATTGGATCAAGTTGTTTATTCGAACTGTGAAGAGTTTCTGGAATAACCTATCTTTTTTAGATAATTTCATAATCTGTACAAGAAGAAGATAAAACTGAAATTGGCCCAATTTCTCCATAGAACTGATATTTACAGGTTTTTTGAATAAATATAGAAATTGACTCTCTTGATCTTACAACTAGAAACTTGCATTTGTCTTATCTAGATTCTTTCCTCAGGAAACCAACTGTCAGGCCTATAGTATCAAGAACCTGAAACTCACCAGATCACCACATCTAGACAATGAAACGCTAGACCCCTTATTCACCATGATTACTTCCTTACCCCTCCCTAATTCCTGGTTTTCCTCCACATAGTTACATTCCTCCCCTGATATACAACCACCCCCCACTTTTAGTTGGTTTGGGAGATGAATTTGAGATGGATCTTCTGTTATCCTTGACCGATATCACCTAAATAATCTATGTCTCAGTATTTGGCTTTCTGTGCAGCTAGCAGCAAGGCCTATACCAAAACACTGTCATTTCAATAACAGATTTTGAGTCACTAACCAGGAATGTGTTGTTTGTGACTCAGCTGCCATAGACCAGGAGGGTTTCAGAAGTCCTCCTAGAAGCTGCCCCACTGTTTTGGCCAGAAGTAGCTATCAGTCTCCCTGGTCTTGCTGTTGCTGGCTTTTGCCACATTTCTGATTGCCTAGGAAGGACAGCCTTCAAAATTTGATAACTGTTTCAGGACAGGAGAATGTCTTTGTGGGTATCAGGCAGTGGAATTTACTTCTCTCAATTTGGGGAATTCCAAAGAGATTTTTGTTTAAAGGTTGAACTAACCCACTTTTACTGTTTCATGTGTGTGTTCGGACAAGTTAGTATCTTTTATAGATATCAGATAGAAAGAATGGCTCCTCATGATAGGATAATTTTAAAGGAATTTCTGCTGGCAGATTGAATAAACCCAACTGACAGAAAGAGGAAACATCTTGACTGTTTCAGTTTGGACACTCAGGGCTTGTTAGTTTCTACTGCAGTTAGATTAGATTTTGGTAATTGTTTATTTATATATGTTAATACTATAAAGGGAAATCAGAATTTGATCCCAGAATGCAGTCTGTTTGGGTATATTCTTCAAAATTGGTCTGAATATAGTTTTGAGGCAATAGAACAAAGAAAAATGATATTATTTTATAATGCTGTTTGTCTGCAGTGCTCTTTGAAATCTAACAAGTTTGGAGTCTGGACTCTCCATGGGTCTTTGAATTGTAATATTGTCTTAGAATTTGATTCATTTTGCTGTTGAATGGGAAAGTGAGATGGAGTGCCATATATCCAGTCTTTAATGCTGCAAGAGAGTCAGTTCTGGTTAGTATGTGATGCTGTTTGACTCCAGTATTCTTTAGAGTTTGTGGAGGTTTGGTCTTTAGAAATCAAACTACTGGTCTGGTGCAGTGGCTAGTGCCCATAGTCCTAGCACTGTTCAAGGCCAAGGCAGGAGGATTGCTTGAGGCCAGGAGTTTAAGATTAGCCCAGGCAAAATAGCAAGACCTGTCTCTAAAAAAAAAAAAAATAGAAAAATTAACCAGGTGTGGTGGCCCATGCCTGTAGCCCCAGCAACTCAGCAGGCTGAGGTAGGAGAATCACTTGAGCCCAGAAGGTTGAAGCTACAGTGAGTTTTGACCACACCACTGCATACTAGCTTGAGCAGTGGAGAAAGACCCTATCTCTATTTTTTAAAAAAATTCAAACTACCATGGAAATGTTTTACCCAAAACTTTAGTTCACAGCCTTCTTTGGATTACCTACAGGAGCAAAGTTTAGCCACATGAACACCAGTTCACGTAAACCAATGAGTTTGTATTGCTATCTCATGAGTGATATTCTGAGGTGAAAGCTATTGGATCTTTGTTTATGTACATTTATTATGTTATATACTGTGTCTACAGGGCACCAGACTGGCTTATAAATTTAAAAATCACTCATAAATTATGTAAATAAATACAAGCATTTTTAAAGTTCACATGACTTAAGTAAATCCTTAATAAACAAACTGACTTTGAGATTATAGGTAAAGTAAAAATTAAAATGTCTTTGAAATTGTCAGCATATATGTTTGTTAGAATTTTATATTTGTTTCTGCTAGATATGTTTAACTGTCAGAATTTGGAAAAAAACCTTTATAAGAAAAAAACCCAACAAAGAATAAAATGATCTTTGTGTGATTTTAAAAATAAGACTAGCCTATGATGTTAGTTTAATAAAAACAGCTAAATCTTCTGTGTTATTGGTAAAAATATCCACATATTTCACTTTGTGGTTCCTTTTTAGGTGAACTCATAATATGCATAGATTTCAAAAATTGTTAATAAGAAAATAATGACTAGCTCTGTCTAATATCTTAGTTTCATAAGTAATCTAGATAAACTGCTAAAAATGAATAAAGTATAAATGGAGTAAATACTGTAGGTGAACTTTTTGTGTACTTTAAATCTTGAAATTATATTGGACACTTAGATGTTTGAATCATTTCTAACTGATATGAGAAAAAGTGTCTTTAGAAATTATGGAATGTTCTCACTTATTAAATGTTAATATCTGATAGATAGTTTAGAATTTATTGTTTCCTACGTTTTTTATCAAAATTTAAGGTTACTAAGGAAAAGAAATCTAATTAATATGTAATTTTGTACATAAAATGTGCCTAAGATGATATATCCTTATTGAAAAAGTATTATGGATATGGAGACTTATTTCTGGTAAGGAAAGTTATAAGAAAAAGAGAATAATTTTGTATGAGAGAAGATCTTGTAAAAGAGGTTTTGATTTTGAGTCTATAATCTGTTTCTTTTTAAAACATCTCAGATTTATATCTCAGAAAAGCAACTTTGTTGTGTCTTACCACTTTTAAGTTTTTTTCCTCTAAAATATCCTGAGATGATTACTTTTTCCTTCAACTTTTCCATCAGTTCTTGTATCTTTTTTTCTTTCCTCTGGTTCTAACTAATATTGTGTTCTGATGCTTAAATGTTTATCTTAGAAATCTAGAAAACCAATGTATAACTTCATTTTGTACTCTTGGCTTTTTTTTTTATATGTTTAATTGTTCCATGTAACCAAAAACTTCTCATGCTGTTACTAAGAGTCATTTATGCCTGTGTTGAAGATATTAGCTTTCTAATTTCTTGTTCCCTCTATAACATATTGTTCCCTGGACATACTCTTCCTTTGTCTGATTAATTCAAGTATTATTATTATCAGGTTTGACTTTTAGGTTATCTAAATGGGCTTCCCATAAGGAGAAACAATTAAACTGCAAAAAGTCTTTTTTTACATTTTGGTTAATGGCCTAAAAAACAAATTTATGTTTTATCAAGATAATTTCTGTGCCATGGTCATTAGGTTTTTGATCACTTAGGAAAACAGATTTAAAAGAATTTAGGTTTTTACATCTATGTGACTTTCTTACTTTTAAAGTATTTTTATCATCACTTTGTTAAGTGAATAACTATTATTTTACAATAACTTGTGATTCTAATTTGAATGAGTGTTCTGAACGCTTAACATCTTTGTTAAATGTCCCATTAACTAATCTTTGTGCGATTAAGTTACAAGTCCTTGACTTCTGGGTCCGTAAAAGGCACTGACTCCTAAAAATCACACCAGTCAAGTCTTCATCTTCAGACCTGAAAGAAGGTGACAATCAAAATGAACTTATTTTGTGCGATACACGATCAGAAATCAAAATGATTTTATCCACATAGACCCAGGGACTATCATGAAAGGAGCGAGCATGTGAGATTGTAAGCATCAATTTTGGGCAATAAAACCAGTTCAGTATGTTTCTATAAATTAAAATTAATATTAACAACATGCTGATGCAAAGCCAGCATCTGATCCCCTGTGTCAAAATAACAGAATTTTCTTAGAGCGTTGAACTTTTTAAAATAGAAAATTGCCAAAAGTTATAAAAAGTTTATACAAATCTTACTTTATGGTCAAACTGATTAAAATTAGATGGATTTGTTTATAAGATTTCATTAAAATTAGCTTTAACATTAATAATACATTACATAATGGCAAAAATTGGTTTCCTCTTCTGAACAAAATTTTTTGCAATAATAATAAGAGAAAATAAAAGATTTTTGTTTCTCTTCTGAGTAAACTGCAGGGAGAAAATGAAGGGGGAGAGAGAAACAGCTTTAGTTGGCCTCATGATGTCTTTATTAGGTTTTATCGTTTTGGAAATCGAGCCTCCTCTATCAAAGAGTAAAGATTTTAGGTTGTTTGTTTTTTAATCTTTGGATTATCATTTTTTGCTAAATAAATGACTATTTTATTATGACCTGTGATCCTATTAAGTGATACCAAGTGTCTTAAACCTTGGATATTTGACAAACTTTCCAAAATCAATATTTCAGGTTTTAAATTTAATGTCTTTGACCTTAAACTAAACTTTTAAAAAAGATATTCGGTCCCTAATTATACAGGAAGCATGGTCAAATATGAAATTATGCTTTATTTTCTTTGAGCTGTACTTACATAAATGTGTTATTAATATGTATTAAAATTGCATGAGATTCTTAAATTTCTGATATGTCTTAGCATATGTTATCAGTAAGAATTATAATTATTGTTAAATTGTTGTATACCACAAAAATATTCAAATTTCCTTGTCAATTTTGTCTTTAATCATGGTTGTCCTAAGACTTTTGTCATTCACAATTATTATTATTTCTTCTCAAAAAATATTTTTTAATCAGCTATAATGCTGGTTTCTGATAACTTTGCAGATTGTGCCATAGGAGTAGAAAGAAATTTCCAGGATTCTCTTTGGGGAGCTGATGTGTTTATGAGGAGTGCTGGTCTAATATTAAGCCAAACAGGAGTTAATTGCATGGAATGAACTAATACAGAGCTGAAGTAATTTTTTATGACTGTTTAAAAAGTTGAAAAATTGCTAATTTTTTTGTCTTGTTTTTCAGAATCAAGAGAACATTTTTCTTTTTAGCTATTTATAGCTTTTAACAATTGAGTAAAGTATACTCTTGTAAAAAATATTTGAAACATATTTCTCTCTACACAATTTCTCCAGAATTCAAAAACTGTAAGTATTTTAAATTTATGGCAGTATAGTTATTTGCAAAAGTTAAATAAGAATCTCTTTATTTTTATGACAGGACACAATTGAAGGCACTGGTTATTTTACCAGGACTTTGACTGCAATGACATTTTTCAGATATAAGATGACCTCTTCAAGTAATTATTGTAAAACTGACTTTACAGAGTCAATAAAACCCACTTGGAAAGATTGGCTTCATATCTTGTCTATGCAGTAGCTTTTCAGGGTTCTTGACCTGTGGTAAGTAAAGAATGTTGCTTTCTGAATCCGGAAGCTCAAACTATTTAGGGACCTCAAGAAAAAAGGAATTTACCTAATTCATGCAAGTAGGTATCTTCAAACATGGACACATCCTTGACTGGAGTTGAAAGGCCTTTAAAATTTGAATCTGAGATTCCTTATGAAAAAGTTCCATCAAAGTCAACTAAAAAGAACCTATATGTACAATAATTCTGTGCTTTATGCAATGAATCCGGCTGAATATAATTGGACTAAAAATTATTTTGCAAATAAATTTATCCTATTATGATGTCTCAGACAGAAATGGGGAACTGTGGAGAAAAACATATTTCAGAACAAAATTATAGCTCACTTCTAATTAGATTAACCTTTGATTCCTGGGTTACACCATGATCACCCATGGTATGGAGCCACAGTAGGGCTACATTCATTCATTAAACACAAAAGTTGTCAATAGAATTTAAAGATGGATTCAACACCTGGGGAGTTGGTTCAGTGGATACATAAGGAAATGCAAATGAATAAGGAAAAACAAAATATTTAATTACTTGGCTATTGTTATCTGTAATAGCTGAAGTGGAAGTCAGAGTACTGGGTTGGGCTTTGGATCAGATCAAACTCAGATGGGTTCTGACTGGGTTCAGATAATTAGCCTAATGGCTACCCACAAAATTATCCCAGGGCACCAGTACCTCTCAGATCTGTAGTTTCCAAGAAGGTAGTTAATGTGAGGGAAAGGACAAAACCAAGTCACTATCTAAACAAAAGGGTATAATGTGAAACAGTTGTTCCATTTTGTAGATTGGTATCATCAACTTCCTGAGGAACATTTACTGAAATGGATTGTGAAAGTAATTTATTTGGGTGCAATGTCTTTAGTGTTAAATGCTGCAGAATGGAATAGCATGTTTTGGTTGACAAAGGACCCACAATTCACAATTAAATGATTAAAGTTTTCTGTATTATCCAGATACACATGAAAACAGCCAGTCTGGTGGACTGAACAAAAATCTCTGTAAGATATGTTTACCCTGGGGAACTTCCCAACTCCACCAATAAATGGCAAGGGGAGCAACCCAGATGAAGCAGCTGATATACTTTACATGCAAGCCATGTGAACTGGCTTCAGGGTGACAGGAATATTAGTCTTACTTTGTGGCTTTTGGTTTGTACGTTAAAACAGTCTTGTTCCAAACTTTGCCAAGAGACAAGTCTTACCTGGAAAAAGGTCTTGCTCCTTGCCCTACTGAGCATACAGGTAACCCCCAGAAGTGGATTGACCCTTAGTCCCTTCAAAATTTTGTACAAAAGACCATTTCTCTTACTCCCAGACTCTGACACTTGAAGGTTAGATTATATATAGAACAATTAGAAAATATACTAACTAATCACTCTGAGTTTGCTTCCAACAGGCTTCAATTCCCTATGGACTTGCTTCTCTACTCTCTGAAACGAAAATCAAGCCCTGCTGAATCCTTGGAAATTCTATTAGGCTGAAGACCAGCTGAAACCACAACTGAATGACCCTTTTGAGGTGCTGCTGACCACCCATGCATCTGTCAAATTAGCTGGTGTTAAGCCATGGATTCATCATACTTGGGTAAAACCAGTTCCTCTGGGATCCCTCCAGAGGAAATAGTAATAATTTTGTGAACCCTTGGATGGTCTTAAATTAGTATTCAAAGCCCAAAGACTCTAGATAAGAAATCATAAAGGGAACATATAGTTTCCAGAATTATTCTCTTGAATTCCCCAAGGGACCTACTCCATAGTCTTTGGTATTTCTAAAAATTAAGGTTATCTATGTTATTAATCATCTTAGTCAATATGGTTTAAAATGTTTTTCTAAAGCAAAGAAGAGTACCCAGTTCATGGTGCTCCAACAATCCAGATGAATATTTCCAATTTAAAAAAATGTAGAAATTGGTCCTTCTAGCATTAAAAATATTAAAACTTACATTTGTCTTATCAGAGTTTCTTCCTCAGGAAACCAGTCTCAGGCAAGTGACTAGAACTCACCAGATCACCACATCCAGACAATGAAACATAAGACTCCTCATCTATCATGACTGCTTCCTTACCTCTCCGTAATTCCTGTTTTCCTGCATGTAGTTACATTCTCTCCCCATTAAATAACCCTCAAAGTTTAGTCAGTCAGGGAGATGGATTTGAGACTGATCTCACTTCTCAACTGATGTGACCAGAATGAACAGTCTTTTTTCCTGGCAGTACTTGTTGTCTCCATGACTGGCTTTTTCTGTGGTAAGCAATGGGACCTAGACTGAACCCCTGGCATTTTGGTAACAAAACCTGTGGTTCTTGTTTATCTTTAGCATTGAAATACTATTTGGAAAGTGCTTGCCACATAATAGGGGATAAATAAATGCCCATTATTTTCTATTCCAAAAGTTCTCACCTGAAAAGTGGTACATGAAATAAATAATGTGAGGCTGTAATTTATTTATTATTTATTTTTTATTATAAAGATGTGAGGTACAATTCAGGATTAGGTATACAAATGTTGATTCTGCAGGTACCCTCCCTCCCTTAGCAGTTTCCTTCAACAACCAATCCCACCCCTCCTCCCCTGACAGTTTCCCATTACTACCAATTGCTTTCTTATAGTATTACAATTGTTCAAGGTCCACTTATGAATGAGAACATATGGTACTCTGTTCTTTGTTTCTGTGATAGATCACTGAGTATGACTGACTCTAAATCCATCCAAGTTGCTGCAAAGTACATATGTTTGTCCTTCTTTTTGGCTGCATAACACTACATTGTGCATATGTACCACAATTTTTTTGTCTAGTCCAGCTTCAATGGGTAACATGTTTGGTTCCATGTTTTTGCTATTGTGAACAGAGCTGCAACAAACATACGAGTGCAGGTATCTTTTCTGTAGAATGATTTGAGTTCCTCCAGGTATATTCCCAATAGGAGAATTGCTGGATCATATGGAACATCAATTTCTAGTTCTTTCAGAAATTGCCACACTAGAAATTTCTTTCAGAAATTCCAAAGAGATTGCACTAGTTTGTATTCCCACCAGCATTGTAGAAGCATTCCTTTTTCTCCACATCCTTGCCAGCATCTGTTGTTGTTTGTTTTATTAATGATGGCCATTCTTACTGAGGTTAGGTGATATCTCAATGTGGTTTTGATTTGCATTTCTCTGATGATGAGTGAGGCTGAGCACTTTTTCATGTGTCTGTTGGCTGCCCATATATCTTCTTCTGAGAAGTGTCTATTCATGTCTTTTGCTCACTTTTTAAAGGGGCTGTTTGTTTTTTTCCTTTTGGTGCATTTGAGTTCCTTGTAGATACTAGATGTTAGGCCTTTGTCAGATATATAGTTGGCAAATATTTTTTTCCACTCTGTGGGCTATTTCCCTGGTCTCTTGATGGTTTCTATTGCTTTGCCGAAGCTCATTAGTTTGATGAGGTCCCATTTGTCTATCTTATTTCTTAAAGTATGGGCATTTAGGGTTCTGAATAGGAATTGGTTGTCAGTTTCCATAAGGGTATCTCCTGCGTTTTCTAAGATTCTTATAGTTGGAGGTTTTACGTTTAGTTCTTTGATTCATTTAGAGTTAATTTTTGTGTATGGTGATAGGTAGGGATCCTATTTCAATCTTCTGCAGGTGATCAGCAAGTTTTCCCAGCACCATTTACTGAATAGGTTCTAATCTCCCCAGTGGTTGTTGTTGGAGGCTTTGTCAAAATGAGTTGGTTGAGAAATTGAGGCTTTGTTTATGGAATCTCTATTCTGTTCCATTGGTCTATGTGCCTGTTCTTGAACCAATACCAGGCTGTTTTGATTACTGTAGCCTTACAGTAAAGTTTGAAGTCTAGAAGTGTAATACCTCCTGCTTTGTTTCTTTTGGTAAGGGTTGCTTTGGCTATTCGTGGTAATTTATGTTTTCATGTAAATTTCTCTATTGTCATTTCTACGTCTGAGAATGATGTTGGTAACTTAATGGGTATTGCATTGACTCTGTAGATTGCCTTTGGTAGGATGGACATCTTAACAATGTTGATTCTTCCTATCCATGAGCATGGAATATTTTTCCATTTGTTTGTGTCTTCTTGGATTTCTTTGACAGTGTTTTGTAGTTCTTATTGTAAAGGTCTTTCACTTCTCTGAATGGGATTGTGATTTTTATTTGGGTCTCTACCTGCTTGTTGTTTGTGTATAGGAATGCAACTGTCTTTTGCACATTTATTTTGTACCCTGACACTTTGCCAAAGTCCTTTATCAGTGCAAGCAGGTTTTTGACAGATTCTCTTGATTTTCAAGGTAAAGAATTATATTATCAGCAAGGAGGGATAACTTGCCTTCCTCTTTCCTATTTGGATACTTCGAATTTCCTTCTCTTGTCTAATTGCCCAGACTAGGACTTCCAACAACATGTTGAACAGGAAGGGTGAGAATGGGCAGCCTCGTCTTGTTCCAGTTTTCAGGGGAAACGTTTCCAGTTTCTGTCCATTTAGCAATATATTAACTGTGGGCTTATCATAGATGGTATGTTCCTATTACTATTTTGTGGTATGTTCCTTCTGTACCTGGGTGTTTGAGGCTTTTAATCAAAAAGCAATGCTGAATTTTATCAAAAGTTTTTTCTGCATCTAGTGATATAATCATGTGGCTCTCGTTTTTACAACTGTTGATTTATTTAATTACATTTATGGTCTTGCAAATGTTGAACCATCCCTGCATCCTAGGGATGAAGCCTACTTGATCATGGTGGATGATTTTTGAGATGTGTTTTTGGATCTGATTTGCTAGAATCTTTTTTTTTTTTTGAGTTGGAGTCTCACTCTGTCACCCAGACTGGAGTGCAGTGGCCGCTCCCGGCCACTGCAGCATCGACCTGCTGGGCTCCAGCAATCCTTCTGCCTCAGCCTTCCAAATAGTTGGAACTACAGGTGCGTGCTACCACGCCCGGCTAATTTTTTGATTTATTGTAAAGATGAGGTCTAGCCAAGTTGTCCAGGCGGGTCTCGAACCCGTGGGCTCAGGCAATCCACTCACCTCAGTCTCCCAAGGCGTGGGATTACAGGCTGAGCCACTGAGCCCGGCTTGCTAGAATCTTATTGAGGATTTTTGCATCTATGTTCATAA